>RJWM01002539.1:108284-127076 GCA_004363535.1 Dasyprocta punctata | reverse complement strand
ATCAGGAACAGGAGGAGGACCTAAAATTGTCAGTTTATTCCAAGTGAGTACATTGACTAAAACACTACGAATTATCAATAAAATACATGAATAAATTTTAGATTTCTCATTTTCTGTCTAAGTGACCATTAAAATTTACTGTTACCTACCATAGCAAGATTATAGTACTGGAAGAACTAAGAAATAAGGGTAAACTCTAATTCTCACTTTCCACATTCTATTGGTATATTTATATCCTCTTAACATTAATTCCAGATCTTGGCTTGTATCTAGCAATACCTGAATATATGCATGAAAGATGTAACACTATAGCATCATTTGTATTATGTAAAATTGACCACAACCAAAATGTCCACTAATAGTTAATTATGAAATAAATTAGTATGCAAAACCTTGCTCTGTAACACTATTCAGTGGATAAAATAACAAATAGACTTGTATGGAACAGTAGTATGGAAAAGACATTAATGCACAATCAATAACTAATTCCAAAATAGTAGCTACAGACTGATAAAATTACATTTAAAAAGTTTTTCCTACACCCCACACATGTATTTAAATGCACAAAAACTAGAGATACATAACAAATTTGTTCCTAACATGTATTAAGTGTTTACAAGAATTATTCATGTATTGCTTGTATAATTTATTTGCATAGTTTGCTTGCTTTCTTTTCTCTTTTCTTCCCTCCTCTGTCTCTCTGTCTCTGTCTCTGTCTCTGTCTCTTTCTTCTGCTAAGAAGTGACTCCAGGGCTTCCTGAATGCTAGGCAAGTGCTCTACCATTGAGCCACACATCTAACTCACTTCTATAATTTAAATTTGAAATTACAGCTTACGTTTCAATTAGAGCTTATGTTTCACAGATAGTGAAACAATATTTGAAAAATTATAGAATTTAATGTGGCTTTCTGGCAATTTTCAATCTGTAACCTGAGGTTTATTTTATGTTTATCTTTTTCCTTTATCTATATTATTCACTGAAACTTTTTCAATGATGATCTTCCAAGGCTTTCTTACCACTTTGGTGGGAAAGGCACTGATACATTCTACTGATCTTTGCCAAACTCCTTGGTGTGTGTGTGTGTGTGTGTGTGTGTGTGTGTGTGTGTGTGTAACCTGAATACAATCTCATCACCTGCACATGGCCACATGTTTACTACCACGGTTCAGATACTGAACAATTCCATCACCACCAGGACGCCTATGGTGTCCTTTTATAGACATTCCCACCTCCTTTCTAACTTCTCCCTTCTTTTCCCCACCAAGAGTTCTGTTTCTACCCTATGATGACTAATTTGCCCTCCATTCCAAAGTTTTCATTTCAAAAATTCTGTATAATCACACTGTATGTATCCTTCACTGCTATTTTTTTCTCAGTTAATATAATTCCTTAGAATCATTTTTAAGTGGATTGTTTGGGCTTTTGTTGTTGTTTTTGGGTTCTTTATAGATTCTAAATAGTAGCCCTTTGACAGAAACGTAGTTCAAAAATAATTTCTTCCAGACTGTAGCATGTCTTTTCATTTCTACACATGAGCTTTCACAGAGCAAAAGTTTTAAAGTCTGATGAGGTCTAAGCTCCATGATTTTTAAATTCAGTAATTATCAAACCTTTTCTGACTTCCACCTGTTCACATGGGTAAAAGAATTCCGTCAACATTATCTGTTACCACACACAGAAATTCTTCTTGCTATTGAAATTATGTTGGCACTAATGATAATTATAAAAGTCAGACTCCATGACAGTTCATTAAGCAAAACCACCACCATTCCTTTCATTACACTTCAATCTATAATCTTATTACAAAGATATTTACATTTGAAGTCATATAACCTTTAGCTTGTAAGAGTAATAGAGAATGGAAAATAAAAAACTACTGCCTGTTAGTGTGTTAAAAGCAAGTCATGCTATCCCAAAAGCATAATGAACTGCTAGGTTTAAAGATGTTCACAAAGAAAACAGTGTTGGTGTAAAGATAAAAAGTTCCAAACATAAGCTCTAAAAATTTCCCTTGATGCAGAAGACTATGAAATCTGAGTTTAGGAAACACATCCATTACGAAAAGCAAGCTATTTTTATAATGAAAAATTAAGGCACACCTCATCGGTACAACTGTGTTCTTTTTGTTTTATTCTATCACTTCAATTATGAGTTTCCTGACTCTACTCCTAGTTTCTTCTAAACTCAAGGAGCTACAATTTAAAAATACCTGGAAAGCACTGAGAGAAAGGAAATACATGCAAATATTTTTTGGGATAAAGATGAGTCTCTTATGTGGCAACATCTCTTCAACCACAAATACGTCAATGTTGCAAGTCGCATCAACACTGGACACACAAGTAAATGCATACAAAACAACTGCAATAAGAGTGAAACCAGAAACAGCGGTATGCTGGAGATGAAGTGAACATGGAGAAGGATAAAATCAATATGCAATTAAAAAGGGTTCAGCAATCTTAATAAGTTCACCAACCTATCTGACATAAAGAATCCAATCCTGCTGTGATAAACAGTGGTTTATTCTGATCCACACAAATTGATTTGCTACATGGAGAAGAAAAAAAGATTTTAATTTAGTTTAGCAATCAAATATGCTCCACACTGTAAACATGAGAGTCAAGTTTTATATTTAGTCACTGACGAGAAAAATGCCCCAAATGAACAAGTGAATATCAATTAAAGTGATTTCAAAAATTAAAGTACAGCATAATAAAGGTTTTAAAGAGGAAAAATGTGATAGACCCACATTACCTCAAATCCAAACTGAGAGAAACAGCAAAGCTAAGAATGATATATATTAAAACTTTTAGTTCAATTTCAAATTAACATAAGAAAGTAATAGTAGAGGGAAAGCTCCTAATATGAAGGGAAAGAAGTAAAAGAAATCAGTGAACAAGTATTTTACTCCAGTCTCCAACTAATATTATATGATATTTTATTTGCAAAATTTGACAGATATTTAAACAACATGAGAAGCAAGAAATAGTCTGTAATTATTCCTTTAAAAAGATCCTTCTGGGGCACTTTCCTGGTCAAGAAACAAAAGAATTTTGAGGACAATAATCAGATGAGGTAGTATTAGCAATTAAAATAAAATGAAATAAAAAAAATTTTAGCAGTACCTTCTATCAATGCCAAATGCCAACTGGTTGATAACTCCACGTATTTTTAGTAATAGAGCTTCTGATTTACTGGTAAACTTTACCAAAAAAAATAAATAAATAAAATGAGACAAAACACGGGAGAATAAATTATATGCTCTGTTTTCCAATCAACAGGTCAAATAAATATGGCTTTCAACAAGTATGACTGCAGAAAGAATTATGATTTATTTGCCCAACAAACAGAATGAATAGACAAAACAACACCTGAATAAAGAACTTTTCTCAAGTTTAACTCATTAATCAAACACCATCGGTATATGATATGGAAAAGACTAGTTTGTGTGCAAATCATTTCAGCAACTCAAATATATTGTAATCATCGTCAAAGAATTTTTAAAAAATACATAAGCCTATATGTGCTTATGATGTGCATGTGTATGTATGTAAACATACTTAATATGGTTTAAAAGAACAATTCCTAAAATACAATTGGTTTGGCTAGAAAATAAGAGGCATACATCAAAAATAACTTTTATGGGCTGGGGGTTTAGCTCAGTGGCTTAAGTGCCTGCCTGGCAAGCATGAGGTCATGAATTCAATCCCTGGTACCAAAAACAAAAAACAAAAAACAAAAAACAACAACAACAAAAAAAAAACAAAGAAAACAAAAAAACAAGTAACTTTTACATCCAAGGACACATTGCTACCTTCAAAGCAGTCAATATGGGACCTGCAGACAGGTACAATACTGACACTAACATTATTTAACTTCTTTTGAACTACCTTTGGAGCCTGAAAAATTAAACTACTGAATACTCTCACTTGTAGGATATAACTAGAAGAACCACAACCAGAACACCTTTGTAGACTAAAAGCAGGTGGATGTTATTAATAATTAAGGTCTGACATCAGGTAAAAAACTTAGGTTACCATACAAATATTTAATGTGTGTGTGTGTGGTACAGAAGACTGAACTCAGGCCCTCTGCACAGAACTACATGCCTTTTTTGTTGTTTTGTTTTGTTTTATTTTTTTGAGATACGGTCTAGCTAAGTTACCCTGGCTGGGCTTAAACTTGTGACTCTCCTACTTCAGCCTCCCCAGTTGCTGAGATTACAGGTGTGTACCTGGTTTACCCAACAAATCTTCCACACTGAGATTTGATTTTTGAAGATATTAAGTTATTCAGAGCCAAATCAGAATGACTAAAATGTATGGAAGCAAAAAAAGTGACCTTAAACTGAAATGAAATATAAAATAAAGCAAAGATATCAATTTTCTGGTTCAATTGCAATTCCACAAAATAAACTTCATTTTGGAATAAGAATAGGCTTCCAGGGACAGTAACCAAACGTGAACACTTTGTAAATACACAAGACTTGATACATTTATTTAAAAGAAAGCACTTAAATAATTTTGATGCTTCTAATGAAATGTTTCAAAATCTGCACAGGAAATTTTCATTGAATTAAAAATACAATTGCACCTCTTAATTATATTTCTATATTTATTATGATTAATGTTAATTATATTCTTAATTTAAATTCTATATAATTCGATTTTTACATTTAAAAAATTTGTATTTACTTATTTTTGTTGCACTTGGGGATTGAACCCAGGCCTCACACAAGTTAGGCAAATGCTCTACCGCTGAGCTATATCCCCAGTCCTTTTTGAAAATTTTACTCTGAGGTAGGCACTAAGTTGCCCAGGTTGGCCTCAGATTTTTTTTTTTTTTTTGCGGCACCAGGGATCAAACTCACAACCTCACACCTGACAGACAGGTGCTTAAACCACTGAGCCAAACTCCCAGCCCTACTTTTCTAAGGCAGGGTCGCACTACATAACTAAGGTCGGCTTTGCGCTCCCGTTGTAGCCCAACTCAGCCTCAAACTCACAACGCTCCGCCTACCTCAGCCTCCCGAGTGCTGGGATTAAAGGCTTGTGCCACCACGCCCAGCTAGTTCTCAAATTTGTAATCCTCCTGCTTCGGCCTCCTGAGTAGCAGGATAATTTTATTAAATATATTTATTTTATTATATGTAATAGGAAAAGAACCTAATCACGAATGTATTTCCTAGAACATAGGGCTGAGTGAAAATTATCTATTTTCTAACTCAACTCTGGTCAATCTATCACCTGGAAAACAGCCTTCACATACAGCTATAGAGCTCCTGTTGGAGGAAACTCAGGGTCTAGGAATGCAATATTCCCCAATGCAATTCATTCCACTTTCAGACCATGTTAATAAAAAGTCTTTCCTTACATAAATTATCTGTTGTTTTCAAAATAATCCAGAATATTTTCTAAAGTGCGCTATCAACCTGTAAGCAAATGGAATTCAAACATGAAAGGCAATGATTTTTTAATTTTGTTTTGTTTTTGTTTTCTTGTTTTTTGAGACAGGGTCTCATTATGCAGTTCTGGCCGAACTTGAACTCACTTTGTAGCCCAGCCTGGCCTTGAAAAGGCAAGGATTTTAAGAAAATACACAATTAAATGTATCTAGAATGTTACAGAAAGTATAAAATTTGAAAACATATATTGTACATAGTATTTCTAGGCATAATATTCTAGCCACGAAGGCAACAGGCTGGACCATGGTGTCTCTAGGATTCTCTGATTTGGAGGAAAAGAGAACATTAAGTAATTACTCAAATGTGAAAGAAGTATTTTTTTAAAATAAAAATGCTTTTATATTATGTATCTTATTTAAAGAACACCCAGTAAATTTGGTCCTGCAATGGGAGATAATGGTAGCAATAATTACAACAATGAACATTTATTAATACTTGCTTTGGGTCCTGTGGTAAGCATTGCACATGTACTCCCTGTTAAACCTCACCAAAATCCTAGGAAGAAAGTATTATTTTTATCCATTTTAGTCAAGAGGACCTTCCTAAAATAACAGGCAATCACATTTGAAGGCAGGCGGCATTATATCAGAGTTCATGTTTTTAATCTCAACAACAAACTGACTTTGTAGAGTTAACAGAGGACACGAACCCAGGGCCTTGCACATGCCAGGCAGCCACACTGCCACTAAGGCACAACACAGCCCCAGATGAAGTCATAACAGGGAACTCAAAGTGAATAAACACACGGTCACTTTATTTTTATAATTGTGATTGGGCTTCAGGGATATGAAAAGTTTAGAACTTTGCTCTCAAGAAAGGGAAAATCACCAAGCAGACTGTGGTTCATATATATTCCCCAGCCCTCTGTAAGAGGTCTTTGGTTGCGGGAAAAGAAAGGATGGGATGAAGCGCATCACTAAAAGCATTTATTATTCACATTCATGCATCAAGTTGCTAATTCTTCCAAATCTGTTACTCTCTAAGCCTAAGGGACAGAAACGGTACAAACCATCAACGATGCTCCATAATAATGTGCAACAAATCGAAGTGTCTTGCATATTACTTTTCTCTTCTCAGAGTCAAAATCCTATAGAAACGTCATAAAAAAAGAAAAAACAAGGGAAGAGGACTAAATATCTATAGCAGTAAGAAGCAAATTAAATGTAGAAACAGATTCTTTCTTATTATTTAAAACCCACCCTGAGGAGTAGGATTCCATCGCCTTGATATTTGTTTCTATAGAGACTGAACAAGAGCTTCAGTCTTTTAGAGCGACAGTTATCAGATCTTTTCTTTGTTTAAACACTTAGCTCAACAGAATTCAGATATACGCACACATTTTATGGTGTGGAATACCCTAAGGATTCTCTGACAAGCAAAGATAAGAAGAAACTAATTTTCTACTTTCTTCAATTTAAAAGTTGAGAAGAAAGTTCTATCCCTTGGAGGTTAAAGATTCATTTTCTAAATCTTCTGCTTTATTCCCATTCTGACCACTGCATTTCTTTTCTTAAGCAATTTTCTCTGTCCCAACTGTATGTTTGTTTCCAAAACCTTTAAGATGTGTGACTTCTTAACCCATCCCTTCCACAGCAATTTCTATTTCATCATTATTTTCATAACTCTCCCACAGAGCACAGCCATGCACATTCAACAAACTCAGCTAAAAGTGGAAGAGCTTACCTGAAAAATATCATATTTACTTCCAATTATGACCAGAGGTACTGGAAATGGGTCAATTAATTCACGATCCTGTTAATAAATGTATTTAAATAATTTATTATAATTTTTTATTGTTATGTGGCTCAGTAATTTCTGTTTACTTTCAAGAATACACCATTTTAAGTCTCTTGTTGGCTTATCATAGAATTTGATCCAATATTAACTTTCACTTACCAAGCTATATTTCTTAAGCATAAAACTAGAAATGCCAATTCCCTAAATTATTGGTATTTATTCTTTTCCCTGGTCTGTTCTTTTGTTTTCTTATACAACATACCACCTTCCTAGTTTTTTTTTTTTTTTTTCTTGTGTTAACCGTTTGTTGCAATCGCCTGGACAATATAAAATGCTGCTCTTAGTTTTCTAGATGATAATATTCACTACTATATTTGAAGAACTTGAACTTGTGTTACCACTACAGCTACTTTATAACTAGTTGTCAAATGATCGAGAGATAGAAAATATGTGACAGAAAACAAATGAACATAAAATACAAAGTGACAGTGAAAGCTGTTAAACTGTACTCCTTGCTTAAATTTGTAGCTTCATCTAGTCTTTGCCAGGTTACTTTTGTATAGACTGGCTTTTTACCTTCATTTTACAGAGATTATAAAATCAATATCAAACTATGACTTTAAAACTGTGTTTCTTTTGATTGGGGTAATATACCATAACAATCCTAGTAGATGTCTAATAAGAAGACGTAAAAACTCTTTTTCCTTGTTTTGTTCTTACTGAAGTTTTATTAAATTGCTATAATTTTCCAGTGAACAGGTTCATCTACATCAAGTGAATTTCAAGTCATGCATAAAAATCTAAAGCTGTTTGCGATGTTATCTTAACTATGTACAGGATGACTAAAGATTTCAAGAACGGGACCAGTAGTAACTCACTGGATGTTCCTTCTGCATATTACTCCACATCTTCTGTCTCATTTCAGAAGCTGCTTTAGAATTTGTCCTTCCCAGTTTCATTATCACTTTATCTACATGGCTTCTTGTGGCTTGCAACAGATTTTCCATGGTAGGCCAAAGGTCATTAGGTTTTGAAAGATCCAGAACAAGAACAATAGAAAATGTCCTAAAGAAATAAAAAATATCCCCACCAAAGCCTTAAAATGATAATCATTTTGAAACACCAGTGTACTGAAATTTATCCAAGAATAACAATATTATAGCTTATGAGAATTAAAAAAAAACAGCATGATTCTAAGATTTAACAAATACCAAAGTTACAGCCTAATATATCCTACTACTTCTCTCTAGTGATATTTCAGTATTATAATCAATAGTAGAACTGAAGTTTCTGTTTGAACTAAAAATAATCATTTAAATGAACAAGCTGCAAGCATTTGGGTCCAACAGTGTTTTGTTTACATACAATTTTATCATGTGCTCCAAAGAAGGGAAGCAAAAATATTAGTAAGAGTGGTAGCAGCAACATAGCATAATCATATGAGGAAGGGAATAGATTTACTAATGGGCCTTGTTAGGAAACGAGCCAACTTACTTATTCTTTACAACAAACTTTTCTAAAAGATGTTATGATGTATATTTTATGAACTGAAGACTGATCACATACTTACATAATTATAAGCTGTAGAACTAACATTTAGATCCAAAGTTACATGTCTCCCTTCTATAACACTCTGCCTCCCCGAAAGCGTACCTATGACTACCAGATAGATTTGCCATGTCCATCACCACCCCCATTTGTACACTGTATTCATGCACATCAAACATATATATGCACTCAGTCAAAAAACACCGCCCCAAAACAAAAAACAAAACCAAAAGAAACAAAACCTTAAAAATGGTCAAAAGACTCCAAACGACATTTCTCTAAAGAAGATAAACAGATGGCCTATACGTACATGAGAAGATGTTTAGCATCCCTAATTATTAGGGAAATGCCATCCAAAACCATAAGGAAAGCACCCCCTCTTAGCCATTAGAAAGGCTATTGTTAGAAGGAACAAAAAACCTAGGAAATAACATGAATTGCTGAGGACACTGAACCCCGTGTACATTCCTGGTAGGAATACAAACTGGTGTGGATGCTGTGGAAAACAACATGGAGGGTCCTCAAAAATTAAACATAGAATTACCACGTGATTCGGCAATTCTACTTCTGGGCCCATAGTCCAAAATGAGAAGCTGGGATCTGAACAGATATGTGTATACCAATGTGCTTAGTAACATTACTGATAGCAGGCAAAAGACAGGAACAACCCAACTGTCCCTGGATGAATTAATGGATTAGCAAAATGTGGTATGTATATATAATGGAATATTAGCCTTAAAAAGGAAGGAATTTTGAACATGCAACAACTTGGATGTACCTTGAAATAAACCAATAACAAAAGGGCAGATACTATATGGTCTCATGTATATGAGGTACCTGAGTGGTGAAATTCACAGAGCAGGAGAGTAGAATGATAGCTGCAGGAACTGGAGGAGTGGTGTAGGGAGCTACTGTTTAATAGAGAGCTTCAGTTCGGGAAGATGAAAAGGTTGTGTAGACAGACGGCAGTGATGGTTGCACAACAATGTGAATATTCTTATACCACTGAGTTGTACATTTAAAAATGACAATATATTTTATGTTATGTATATTTTTCCACAATAAAAAACAAACACAGATAAATCTAAGAGTGTTTTAGAAAATGGTCATAATGGCCGGGGATACAGCTCAGTGGCACAGTGCCTGCCTGGCAAGCACGAGGTTGTAAGTTTGATTCTCAGTACCAAAAAAGACAAAAACAAAAACAAACAAAAAAAACCGAAAATGGTCATGATAAGCGTGTAGAAGCATAACCATGCATCAACATCTTCTTCATCAACAGGGCAACCATTTTGCTAACAGACACAGCAAAAAATTATGTGTTTTTTAATTATTTTGCTTAGGTCAAGCAAACCTGCTATTTTATGTAATTTATGCAAAACAGTAACTACATTCTCTACTGTTGGTTTAAATTTAGTAAGTAATCTCTCAGACATTAATTAGTTGTCAAATTTTTCTATAAAATTACTGTAATACATGTCTAATCAATCACTTCTATGTCACTTTAATAAGCTTAAAAACAGTTTAACTACAAAATAGTAAAACAGAGGTTTTTTGAGAGAGGGTCTCACTCTGTAGACCAGGTTGGTCTCGCACTCATGGCAATCCCCATCTCACCCTGCTGTGTGCTAGGATTACAGGTGTGTGCCATCATGCCAGGCTGAAATAGGTATGTCTTCAGTAGTAAAGAAACTAATTTTATTTTCAGGGTTGAAGTATAGTTATATTTGAAAAAAAAAAAACTATGGTTAAACTTTTTTATTGTGGTAAAATGTATACAACATAAACATTTATTTTTTAAAATGAAAAATAACTTTGTTTTAAGCAAAAGAAAAAAAATTACTCAATTATTTTCTAAGATTAAAATTTTTGTTTCCCAGTACTTTGAAAATATGTGTTATTTTTTTACTTATTTCATAGGAAACGGCCAACTAAAAACTTTTTTTAAAAACTCCCTTTCTTTTTTTTTTTCTCCAGTACTGGTGTTTGAATGCAAGGCCTTTGTACTGAGCTACATCCCCAGTTCTTTTTCTATTTTCTTTTTTCATTTTGAGACTCACTAAGCTGCTAAATTGCCCAGGCTGGGTTTGAATTTGTGATCCTTCTGCCTTAGCTTCCCAGAGTGCTGAGATTATAAGCATGCATCACCAGACCTGATTAAAAACAAAAAGTATCTCTTAAAACAGGAAACCACACCACAGGAAATGTTCTATTACAAATTATTCAAAGTTTGTGGAAATGTTTGATGCGTTTATAATTTTATGAACAGTTATTTCAAAGGCAGCTTCTAATACCATTTGGCAACATATCATGTCCTCAAGTTGCTGGGCTTTGTCCAACATAAGAAAATTATCTGTCAAACTAATTTCAGTCCAAAATACGCTCTGAGGCCAGCAATTGCTTTTAGAGCAAATGTTTTCCACAAATTCTCTGAGTACTTTGGCCCAGGTCTCTAGCTGCCTTTCCCCGCGTCACCCTCAGTCTGACTTCTGGCCTCAATCTGGCTCCAGCTGCTCGCAGTTCCAGGGAAAGGAAGGCTGAGACTTCACAAAGTAGGAAAGAAGCTATTGAAAGATGGGGCTTTCTGCAGAGCCCAAAATTCCCACAAACCTAGCAGGTCCGGATGGTCCTGGGTCTAGAGAAGCAGACAGAAGTTATGGAACAAGTCAGGGTCAGTAGCGGTGCCAGCTCACGACCCAATTTGACTGTCTTCATTTTTTAGTCTCTAGTCCCACCAACTGGCTGTTGGGGTCCCTTCAGCTCCTCCCCGCCCTCTCCAGCTCTCCTCAGCCACACCACTGGAGCCATCTCAGCTCCCATCCTGCTCGTCTCCATCACAGAGACACATGAAAAACTATGCTGCTGTTAAAGTCCATGTATCTGAAAACCAGTATCATAAGGAGATGGTGGTTGTAAGTAAAATAGCAAGATATAAATGTGTATATAAAACATGCCAAATTTGTATAAAGTCTGTTTACAAACACAGAAAAGACTGAAAGACACAGCCCAACATGCTAATAGTGGTTACTTTTTATGTGATTCTGAGTGCTGTTACTTCCTTGGTATTTTTCAGTAATTCTCCAAGTTTTCTTTATGAGCCTACTTTGGTTTGAAATTAAAATAAAATAAAATAAATTATATTTCACTAGAAGAAGAAAAATCTCCTGACAAAGCCAACATTATCTGCAGCCAGCTACCTCTGGAGAAACACCTGTTCCACTAACAAGATATAATTCCATATATTAAGGCTCTTAATGCCTGAAATGTAACAAATACTTGCCAAACCCTTTGTATCTGGTCCAGGCAGCAGCAATGGTTTGTGCTAATTTCTGACAAGAGTAAGATCCTTCAGAGTTTAAAATTCCTGTTTTTCTTGGCAAACATGAGTTCCCAAGAACATTGTGAGAAATGTCACAATTTTCCACATCTGATTTGGCCAACATGTGGGAGTCACTGTCAGAAAAAACACCCCAAAGGGTTTGAGGTTTTCCCCTATGTTCCAGTTCTTTAAGGTCAGCAAACAGAAGCTTTCTTCCTATTCCAATACATAGTCTTCCTTCAGATGAAACTCAATGATGTTAATTCACATTAAATTCAAAGGTAGACTTACACTACTCGACTGAAGAAAAAACTCCGAGCTGAATTAACTTGCACTGAGATGGATAGTAGTAAGAATTAACTTCCCAAATTTATTTTAGCAAATGAATTCATCATCCAAGTATTTTTAGACATTTTTTTTTTTGTTAGTGGGCTTGCAAAGTATGTTACCAGTGGGAATACCAGCCTTGGTTCTTTCAAAACCTCTTTGGAAGTATTACAGTTTAAGCACACAGAAAAGAAGTGGGCATGAACCTTCAGCAACATCAAATGTCACCTCAGATTATGACTCACAAAAACCTACACACACAGCCACCCTGCAGACGCTCCTGTGTACTTACAGCTTTCCTGATCTGGGCTCACTTACCGCAAAGTGTCACTTGTGATCGGTATGCTGATTAAGTCCAATAAAGAGGTTCCTCCACCCAGTTCCCAAAAATGAGCAATATCTTTTGGCTGGAAAAAAAGTTTCCTTTTAATATTTAAATTTTCATTTGTTACTTTTAAGTGCTTCTTATACCTCATTAGCACCTTCCTATAATAATTCTAGGTATAAAATATTGCAAGCCTCCATCAACCCTTTCTTGAGAGTCAAACATCCACCTTTCTCTACCCCATCCCTCGAAGTGCACAAAGGACCCTATCCCACAGAACAAAGAGGAAACACTGAGACACGCTGTCCACACAGGTACAGAAAGGCCAGTTCTGGTAATACCTTAGAAGAAGACACACACAGCGCTCCAACTTTTCAAATATCACATGTAAAATACACTTATACCACTTTTATATAAAATTAACCAGGTGAACACATTCGATATTCTAGACAGAGATAAAACAGCTGAGTAGGACATCATCCTGGTTTAGGAAAACAAAAGTTCACGAGATAAATTAGATATACGGATTAGACCTGAGGAAGAGGGGCAAAGAGCGGGCAGTCCTGGCTGCAGATTGAGAGCATCTGAGCAACATCTAAGCAGATAATCTACGCTTGATTCCCATGGCACCTGGCAGGCCCCACTGCCACTGCAACGTGTAGGTGGGGGACACAGTGAGCAATGGAGGCCGGCCCACTGGTCGTCTTCTCAGGATTAAAACTAACAGAAGATGGACAGGGCTGGACAGCCAAGTAATTTGGAGAGAAGACCTGCCATTCCATGAATGCCTTTCTAGACTGCAAACTAATAGCATCTCTGCTTCTACCCTGATGGCGAGAAGCCTCTAGGCCACCAAAATTATATAAGGATCTCACACAGTGCTTCCACTTAGAACCCTTAGGGAACACTGAATCTGAGAGAGATATGAAGCTTCCAGAAGAAATCTAAAAAGCTCCACTTAATGGTACTGAGTTTAGAGGGGGGAAAAAAAACCCAGGAGAAAATGAACCATATGGATTTTTATATTATCTGTTACCATAAACCTAGCAGACAAATGCTCATTAAAAGTCTATTTATTTATATCACTAGTGAATAATAACACTATAGAACAATAAGTTTCATTGTAGACATTTTTCATTCCATACACTTTGATCATATCCACCTCCCCTTGCCTTCCTTCTCTCTCTTCCTGAACCTCTTCCTCTTCTTTAATAGTCTTCCTTCTACTTTCATGTTGTCTTTTCTTTTTTGGTTTTTTTGTTTTGTTTTTTACCTTAGAGAAAACATGAGATACCTGTCTAGGAGTCTGGCTTATTTCATAAAGGAAGTTTTAGATGAATTTTAATGTTTATAATTTTTAGTAAGTTCTTACCTCATAATCTCTAAAATTATTTCATTATGTCTGAATCATTAATGTTTGTGGGAGAAATCATCACACTGGAAAATCTCCCTCAATTCACAATTTCATGAAAAAAAGTTTTTAGAGCTTTTTGTAAAAGTTAAGCTTATGAAAGCTGCTTCAGTTTGCAGTGAAAAGGATAATTAAATTTCTAGGCTTATCACTCATGTCAAAATTCAAGTGAGTCACAGTAATGAAGTTATTTCTTTTTAATTTCATGGTTTTAATAGACAACTTTTGTTGATGGATCAGGGAAACAACAGGCAGTTTTCTTTCTTTTTTTTTTTTTTTTTTTGCGTCACTGAGGATTCAACTCACAACCTTGCGCCTGGCAGACAGGCGCTTAAGTCACTGAGCCAAACTCCCAGCCCTGGTTTTTTTGAGGCAGAGTCGCACTATGTAGCTCAGGCCAGCCTTGCGCTCACGTTGTAGCCCAAGCCGGCCTCGAACTCACAATGCTCCTCCTACCTCAGCCTCCCGAGTGCTGGGATTAAAGGCGTGCGCCACCACGCCCGGTTGGCAGTTTTCTTTATACACTGTCTAATGAGCAAACATTTGAAGCAGGTCAATCTATGAACATTTGCCTTTGTTACGGGCGCTGTGGGGCCCTGTGTTCTGGACTGCTCTTCCACAGAATTAACCATAAGAAAAGACTCCTTCTCACGCGAGGCCTCTGAAAGAGAATCTACATAGGAATTTGCCTCCCCTACCCCACACGTTATTATAAGCTCTCCCTCTATTCTGAATAGTTTCCAACATTCCTCTGAAGAGACACTGAAGTGAAAATAGGAAAATAGAGTGAATGGTTTCAGTACTAGCAAGAGATTTTTTGTTTTCTTTTTTGTACTGGGGACTGAATCCAGGGACTTGTTCCTGTTATGCAAGTCATTTATCACTGAATTACATCCCAGCACTGTATTTTTTTAAATGCTAATAATTTAGATTTTGAAAAGTATATTCTCATAAATACTTCAAAAGTCAAACCCACATTTTGAGCAGATTTTTAGAGAGACAGAAGGTAACACAATAGCATTCTCATTTGAAAAACAGAAAAAGTCACATTAACACAGTTCAAGTAGGCCAAAGAACTGCAAGATGAAGTTGCAAAGCAATCTTATTTCAGCATTTTAAGACATAACAAATGAGAAAGTTGAAATGCTTTCATAGTTTGGGTTGGCTTCGTATCAGCTGGATCGCATTTGAGGCTTAATAGCACACAGCTCTGAAGTATACAACTGGATATACACAAATGGAAAACAAAGTCGTCATCACTACTTCTTAACCAATAGCACTGCAGTACCATTATGAAAACACTCACTGTGTTATGTCCTTTTGCTCTTCTTCCATACGTATACTCCAAAGCTAAGGTTGGCTTTGCTGGCTCGTCCCTGTACAAAAAAGCAGATAATATGACCATAATGGGTGAGATTAGTTTCTGATGCTATTTATTCCATTCATTTTTGCTTTCTCTTAAAAACTTTATTACTAAAGAAGTTACCTCGAGTAACAGCATTGAGGTAAACCATTATTTTAAAAATCCATATGAGATAAGCGTTTTAAAAACTGCCTTAGCGAATCCCTGCAGGCTGGAAGGCTGAGGCAGAGGATCACAAGTTTGAACCCAGTATGGACAACTTAATGAAATGATGCTTTAAAAAAAAAATTTTTTTAAGGGCTGGGGATGTAGTTCATTGTAAAGGCTCTGGATTCAATCTCTCCACTATTGTTAGAAACAAAAACAAAGGAACAAACAAACAAAAAGTCTTAGTGAGTTTTACTGGCAACTGCAGAGATGGGGTAGCACACTTGGGTGAGTGGAGAAGGTGGCGGGGTGACAAGCTGTCCACAGTGGGGTCATGGAAGCACTGGCATCAGGTTTATCCTGCCTTTACGTGGGGAATTCGAAACCTCATGAATATCAACTTATTGAGGACTTCAGTGGAAGACTTTAATGCCATTCTCTTAATTGAAATCGCAGCTTGAATATGGGCATCGTCAGGTTAGGGAGCACTGTAAACAAATTAACGTGAACTAGTCTTAAAACTCAACAAATGATATGGACAATATTAAAATGATTTAATGAATGCTACACTTTATATTGCTTGGTAAGTAGCTTTATGGTATATGTTTCTTCTTGCTCAATTTTTTTTATTGTGGTAAAATACACAAAATAAAATTTACCATCTTAATCATTCTCAAGCATACAGCTCAGTAGTACTTGGTATACTCACACTGTTCTGCAAACAGTCTCCTAGACTTCTTACCTTGCAAAAATTTTTTTTTCCAAAATCCATTTTATTTCAAGGAGAAAAAGAGAAAAGAAAAAAGAAAAGAAAGAAAGAAAGAAAGAAAGAAAGAAAGAAAGAAAGAAAGAAAGAAAGAAAGAAAAGAAGAAAAAAAAAACTACAACAAAATTTCAAAACACAGGGCCAGGGATTTAGCTTAGTGACATAAGTGCCTGCCTGACAAGTGCGAGGTCATGAGTTCAATTCCTGACACCCTCCCCGCAAAATTCAAAATATGTCAAGCAGGGGGCAACAATGGTACATATGGTGCACATTGTCATCCCCAAATCATTCACACAGAGCACAAGACATCTGCATTCAATTGTTCAAATAATACCAGCACAAATCTTTCTCT
The DNA here is from genome assembly GCA_004363535.1 of Dasyprocta punctata. Taxonomy (NCBI): domain Eukaryota; kingdom Metazoa; phylum Chordata; class Mammalia; order Rodentia; family Dasyproctidae; genus Dasyprocta; species Dasyprocta punctata. The sequence goes on along the minus strand of RJWM01002539.1, from coordinate 110,318 downwards.
TTGGTGAACTCAGAGAAATCAGTAGTATAACTATTTTAACTATTTTTTATATATATACATATATATATATATATATATATATATATATATATGTTGTTTCAGCTTCTCACACTAATGAAACAATATGATGCTTACATGTGTCCTATTTATTTCACTAATGTGTATATTCTCAAATTGCATCCATTTACCTATAAGTCTCCAGTTTATCCTTCTTTATGGCTGAGTAGCACTCCATTGTATAAAAATACCACATCTTTTTTATCCATTTCTCAGTCAATGGGCATTTAGGTTGTTTCCAAGATCTGACTATTACAAATTGTGCTGCTATAAACATGGGTGCACATATTCACTGTGGTATGATGTTTTAAATTCTTTTGGGAAGATACCTGGAAGGGGAATAGCTGGGTTGAATGAAACCTCCAATCCTAGTTTTTTGAAGATCCTCCACACTGATTTCCACAGTGGTTGCACCAGTCTGCACTCCCACCAACAGTGGAGAAGGGCTCCTTTTTCCCCACAGCCCCTCCAGTATTTGTTTTTGCTTGATTTCTTGATACTAGCCATTCTTTCTGGGGTGAAGTAGAATCTCAGTGTTTTAATTTGCATCTCTCGAATGAACAGTGATGTTGAACATTTTTTCATGCATTTATTTGCTATTCATATTTCTCCATCTGAGAAGTATATATTCATCTCAAATGCCCATTTTTGGATTGGATCTTTAAATCTGAGAGAACTGATTTTTTTGAGCTCTTTGTATATTCTTGATAGTAATCCTTTGTCTGCTGTACAACTGGCAAACATTTTCTCCCACATTGTGGATTGTCTCTTCACTCTGCTGGCGATTTCTCTTGGTGTACAAAAGCTTCTCAATAGGGTGAGATCCCAGTTGGCAATTCTTTGTAATAGTTTCTGTGCAGTTGGGGCTTTGTTTAGAAAGTCTCTGCCTACACCAATGTTCTCAAGAGTTTTACCTACTCTATCTTCCAGCAGATTTAATGTTTTTGTTGTAGTACTAAGATCTTTCTGATTTTAGCTTAGAACATGGTGAAAGATATGGGTCCAGTTTTAATCTTTGGCATGTATAGAGCCAGTGTTCTTGGCATCATTTATTAAAGAGGCTATCTTTCTTCCAGTGAATGTGTTTGACACCTTTGTCAAAGATAAGGTGGCTTAGTGTGTCTGCAGTTGTTTCTGCATCTTCTAATTTATTCCATTGATCTTCAGGTCTGTTTTTTTTTTGCCAGTACCACACTGCTTTTAATCACAGTAGCTCTATAGTATAATTTCAACTCAGGGATTGTGATGCCCCTGGTCTTGTCTTTGTTGCCCGGGATTGCCTTTGCTAGTCTAGGTTTCTACTGGTTCCACATAAATTTTAGGATTGTTTTCTCTAATTCTGTGAGATATGCTATTGGAATTTTTACAGCGATTGCACTGAATCTGTATAACAGTTTTGGAAGTATGGCCATTTTCACTATATTGGTTTTTCCTGCCCCAGGGCACGGGATGTCTCTCCATTTTCTTTTTTTTGTTTGTTTGTTTTGTGGCACTGGGGATCGAACTCACAACCTCGCGCCTGCCAGGGCAGGCACTTAAGCCACTGAGCCGAACTCCCAGCCCTAGTTTTTTGAGACAGGGTTGCACTATGTAGCTCAGGCCGACCTAGTGCTCACGTTGTAGCCCCAGCCAGCCTCGAACTCACAATGCTCCTCCTACTTCAGCCTCCTGAGTGCTGGGATTAAAGGCATGCGCCACCACGCCCGACTCTCCATTTTCTAATATTCTCTTCAAACTCCTTTTTCAGAATACTGTCGTTTTCAATGTATAGGTCTTTTATATCCTTTGTTAGCTTGATTCCTAGGTATTTCTTTCTTTTTTTTTTTTTTTTTGGATGTTATCATGAAAGGTATTGTTTCCCTGATTTTTCTCTCAGTGAGTTTGTTATTTGTGTACAGGAAGGCTATTGATTTTTGAGTGTTGACTTTGTAACCAGCTATGTTACTGAATTTGCTTATTAAATCTAGTAGTTTTTTG
>RJWM01002539.1:0-108184 GCA_004363535.1 Dasyprocta punctata | reverse complement strand
TCATCTGCAAATAATGATAGTTTAACTTCTTCCTTTCCTATCTTTATTCCTTTTATTTCTTTCTCTTGTCTAATTGCTCCAGCTAAAGTTTCCAGGACTATCTTGAGTAAGAGTGGCGACAGTGAACATCCTTGTCTTGTTCCTGATTTTAGAGAGAAAGCTTTTAGTTTTTGTCCATTTAATATGACATTGGCTGTCAGTTTGTCACGGATGGCTTTTATCAGATTGAGATAGAGACCATCTATTCCAATTTTCTGTAGGGTTTTTATCATGAATGGGTGCTGGACTTTGTCAAAAGCTTTTTTCTGCATCTATTGAGATGATCATATGATTTTTGTCCTTGGCTCTGTTAATATGGTATGTTACATTTATGAATTTATGTATGTTGAACTATCCCTGCATCCCTGGGATGAATCCCACTTGATCATGGTGTACAACCTTCTTGACGATTTGCCGCAGTCTGTTTGCCAGTGTCTTACTGAGGATTTTTGCATCAGTGTTCCTTAGGAAGATTAGCCTGTAATTCTTTTTAGTTGGGACCCGCTCTGGTTTTGGTATCAGGGTAATGCTTGCTTCCAGGAACGAATTTGGAACTATTGTTTCCCTTTCAATTTAATTAAAGAGTTTGAGAAGTAGTGGTGTTAGGTCTTCTCTAAATTTGTTTTCTTTTTTATTCAAGAGAAAAAAAGACACAGAAAAGAAAAACAAAAAGCAAAAGAGACAAACAACAACAACAAACCCAAAACAATAACAATATAGGCTATCAAAACAAGATAGGAATTTAACAATGGTTGTTATACTGTATATTATCTTCAAAAGGGTTGCTTAGATTACCAGATATAGACATACAAAACTGATCTAATCATATGAGTATTAACTGTTCCTTTCCAAAAACTAACAGAATTAGTAGTATAGTCATCTTAGCTATCATACACACACACACACACACACACACACACACACACACACAATTTATGTCTTTTTCCTTCTCCCTTCTTTTTTCTCTAAATTTCTTATAGAATTCAGCAGTGAATCCATCAGGGCCCAAGCTTTTCTTCGTTGACAGGCTTTTAATTATATCTTCAATTTCATTTATCGATATTGGGTTATTTAGAATTTTTATGTCTTCTTGATTCAGCTTTGGTAATTCATATGTATCTAGGAATCTGTCCTTTTCTTCTGTTTTGTTTTGTTTTTTGTCTTTTTGACACAGGGTCTTGATATGCAGTTCAGGCTGGCCTTGGAACTCACTTTGTAACCCAGGCTGGTCTGGAACTTGCAACAATCCTCCTGCCTCAGCCTCCCTGGGATTGTTCATTTCTTCTGTATTTTCCATTTTATTAGAGTACAAGTTTTCAAAGTAGGTATATATGATTTTCTGGATTTCTCCAGGGTCTGTTGTGATTTCACCCTTTATTTCTAATTGCATGTATTTGAGTTTTTCTTTCCTTTTTAAAGTAAGGTTGGCTAAGGGTTTGTCAATTTTATTTACTCTTTTAAAGAACCAACTGGTTGATTCATTGATTCTTTGTATTTTTTTTTAGTCTCCAGTGCGTTAATTTCTGCTTTGGTCTTTATAACTTCCTCCTTTGTATGAGATTTTGGTTTAGCCTGCTCTTCTTTTCCTAGAAGCTTGAGGTTCAACATTAAGTTGTTTATATGTACTTGCTCTGTTTCCCTGATATATTACCTTGCCAAATTGAAACTTTGTGTCCATTAAAAAATCACTCCCTATTTTCCCTTCCCATAGTCCCATTCTACTTTCTGCTCCTATGTATTTGACTCCTCCAGATACCGTACAGAAGCAGAATCAGACAGGCTTTGTATTTTTTTAAATCTTATTTCACTTAGCATAATGTTCTCAAGGTTCATCCAAGATATATGGCCTGTGACAGAATTTATTTCCTTTTGAATGCAGGTTAATATTGGTATACACTAATTTTTAATTTGGAGAACAAACTGAAACACAATTTAAAATTTTTAACTTATATATTTCTTAAATATTTTTAATTTTATCCTTGTAGGTCTATTTCTTGATCCATATAAAAAAGAATATTTGGTTATATTTCCTAAAAGATAAAAATCTTTTATGAAACAAGATGATGCTTTTTTAGGACAAAATTTGCAAGTCTGATATTTAATGTGCAATATAGAAAATGATCCTTTTTTTCTGAGCAGACTATCAAGGAATTTAAAATTAATTTTTAATTCTGTGTAGTAGCTTATAGTATATCATCCTGAGCTAGATGATTTATTACAGGAAACACATGAATATGCCTAAGGAAAACCATGATTTTTGGAGACAGAAGATGACACAGGTGTGAGTATGAAGAGTTCTTCCAAGACACAACGCTATTGTGAAAGGAATTACACAAAGCCAAGATTCTATTATTTGTATTCTTAAAAAATATTTCCAAGTGAATGATGTTTCTTTAATGTGACCGTAAGACAATTCCATCTCTTTTAATGTTTTTAGAATGTCATAAGAAATATGTATTAGAATAAAGGGAACAGAAATATTGTCTAAAATTGATTTCAACTTCCTGCAAATTCTAATGGCTAATCTGTATGCTTCTGTAGCATAAACCCATTAGAAAGTATATAAAACAAATGGCAAAATATACAATTTGAGGACAAACATTTTGCTTCAAAAATGCATCCTTGAGTAATTTAAAGATTAAAATATTGTTCTAATAATTATATAGTAGGTAGAATAAAATAATTTAAATACCAAAGTAATATAGCCAAAAAGAATGTTAGTACTATTATAGGCTAGTAATTATAGTAACATTTTTCCCTCAAACAGAGAAGCTCAGTATTAATCCTGTGTTTTTTGACATCTTATTAGTTCTATCTTTAAAGAAGTTCTTAAAAGTTATAGTAAAGACTTATTAAGAATTAAATATTTGTTTGGATCTCAAATTCATTCTCTTTTCATGTCTTTCAGACTTTAACTTGCCCTGTACACTAGAATAAGCATAAATGAATTTGAAAGGTTAACATAGCACTTACCTGTCAAGACACCTCAAAATAATAGTAGTCTTTCCCTGGAAATTGAAAAAGAAAGAATACTGTGTTAATGTCATCCATATGTAAAATTTTATTAGTGTTCATAATTGTGGCCAAAAATAGCTTTTTAAATCACTTGAATGATAAATTACCTAGAAACTAAAATCCAGAAACTTTCAGAATTGTTTTAAAGTTTCGTAAGTGGAAAAGTTAACTGTCAACTTTTCATCACAGAGTAACTACACTGCTATTATTATAATTATAAAGTTCCACAGATGACAAATATTAGCAAATCATACCTTACTTTAGCGGTCAACTTGGCAGCTTTTTAAATTTTTTCTCTATTCAGCAATGCTAATTACTGGCTAAGCTGATGATTAGTATCTTCTAAAATGTTTTTCATTTCAATTGTTGAAGTGGAAATAAAGAAAAAAGCTAACATACAAATAAAAGACAAGTTGCAACTATGTTCAAAACAGGCAATTCAGAAATTGGGTTAGAGTATTTAATTCTGAAGAATACACTTTTATTCCAAGTTTCTTTTACTGAGTCATGAAATACAGGTTCTGGTCCCATTCTGCTACTAACCATAAAACTTAACCTCAAATCTTATCCACACAGTAGCTCAGTGGTTTGAATCATTGTAGATTTTTTTTAATAGAAAAATTCTTTTTTTTTAAATGACCCCTTAAAACAGATAAAAAAGAAACATCAAGAATTCTGCCAGAGGAAAGTTTTGGGCTTCAAAGAAAACAGTTTGAAGAACAGTAAATTAAGAAAAACAGAACATTAACTACATTTGTTTCTTTTTAACTAAAAAGCCTATGTATTTTTTTTTTTACCAAAAAGATGATAATAAATTAATCCAGATTCTAGGTGGAATATGATCAAATTGGATGAATTTTTTATGAGATATAGAAAAACTAATTAGAATAGTATCAACAATGTATAGTATATTGTTGAAAGGCATTTATTTGCTAGTGTTATGCCAAACTGAAAAACTAAAGACAACCTAAATGTCTGTGAATAGGGAACTAGCTAAATTGATTATAGTAGTCTGTATAATAGGATAATGTGTAATTATTAGGAATGACAATACAGAAATATACTTATGTTGTAAGACACTTGTAATAAGTTAGCATGACTCTGTTTTCAATTTAAAAATTTATTTTGCGGACGGATATCATGGCACATGACTTATATAATACTGGCACTTGGAGGCTGAGGCAGGAGGATCGTGAATTCAAGACTACTGTGGATTACACAGTGAGACCCTGTCTCAAACAACCAAAACCAAAACCAAAACCAAGTAAAATCTTTTCCTGCTTTCTTTACTTATACATGTAGACACATACATACACATGCATATACAAGCGCACACACTCTTGACAGAAACAACTAAAGAGATTTAGAGGGATATTACTATGTTAATAGTGACTGTTTCTAGCTGATGGATTTGCAAGTAATTTACTTTTTTTGAAGAAAAATCTGGATTTTCTTAAATTTCTCACACTGAACATGTATCAAATGAGGTATATTTTTAAAGTTTTAAGTTAAAAGGTAATGAACTCTCCACACAAAGTATAGAGTCAGAATTACTATATTTTAGAATTGTAAGGAATTACAGGTATCTAGCCAATTTCCTCAAATTCTTTATTACCCTAGTATTGATTTAAATATTTTTACTGTAATTTCACATAAATGTAGAGGACATATAGTGACAATTCCAAATAAACATAAACTCAGCTCTGGGAACTGCAATCAAGTTTTAGGTTATTATCAAAATGACAACCCAAATTTTAAAGATACACCAGTAAACTGTGGTCCTTTAAGAGTATGTCCACAGACTCTCAGGCCTCCTAATTCAAGAAACACTGACCTAATGCAAATTCATTTAGGGACCATCAAAATGAATCTCATCTTCCCTCCCATGACCTGAATCATACGGTTCAGTCTTCGATCCACCTGAATCGCATTATCCCCTATGTGGTCCTTCCCTGACACAGTACTTTCTTGTCCTCCCTTTGTCTGAAATCCGTTTTTTATTTTTATTTCTTTTTTTATTTTTAAACTTTAGACTTGTTTTTATTTTATAAGAGAAAAAATTAAAAAATTTCAAAATACGATAATTAGAGGGTAACAAGGGTTAATATGTCTGAAATCCTTCTATCTAGAACTCCACTTCCATGACCAGCAAAATCCCTGATGTTTCAACATCTTTGGAACATTCTCTCCCCTTGATGGCCTCTACTAAAATGTGGCCTGGACCACTTCTTACTAGAAAAAGCCGATGGAGGGGAACTCAATCACCTTCCTCCTCCACACCTGAGCCTGTGCAAGCGAGTGAGGGGGGAGAGAAATTACAGCTACTTAGCAGATGAGTGCTGCCTTAATCTCCATTATTGAAACAGCAGTCAACACTGTTGACCAGCAATCCTGTCACATTTGTCTAATAGATTCTGTCTCCCATTTTTTGCTATAGATGTCCAGTATGTTGCTCTTGATCCTCTCCTTGGGATGCTCACTTGGCCCTTGCCACGTGCATTGCTTCTTTTCCCTCCCTTCTCGCCTTTCAAGCTTTAGACATCGCTCTCTCTTACAGAGGTTTTCCCAGTCTTCCAATCTCTTGGGCAGGGTTATGTGCTCTTCCTGTTTTTCAGCATAGCCTCTCATGCTATTGTCACTGCTGGTTTACAAGTACAGGAACTCAGATTCGTTCATGGTAGCCAATGTGTCTTTCATCCCTATTTTCACAGGTACCAGCAGGATACATGGCACATAAATGATGTTCAATGAATGTCAACTGAATGATGTATGAATGCCAGGTTGGAAGGTGTGGCAGATAATGGTGTTCTCAATTTGAATGGATTAAGAAATGCCTAGCAGATTAGTGGAGCACAGTTTCTAGGTGTGTTTGTGGATGGTGTACATACAGGTCACAAACTGAAAAGAGACCTACCCCAGATGCAAGTGGCACCAACCAATAGACTTAGAGCCTGGATGGAATAAAAAGGGAAAGAAAAAGAGACACCTTCCCTTTGCTTCTTCAGGAGAGCTCTGCTCTTTGCCACTGCCTTTAGATATTCACCTCCAGCTCCTTCAGGCTTCTAACACAGACCCTTTAGCTTTCTGACACAGACTCAAAGCAGACTCTGCAGAGAGCTCCAGGCCTTTGACTGGATCCTTCCACCAGCGCATAGATGGCCATTTTGCATTCTTCCACCCCTGACTCCACAGGCGGCCAGTGTAACCCTACTTGGTACCCAATACATATAATATTTATTTTAAAGGTACCTGAATATATATATATATATATATATATATAACTTAATTATATGTATAATTTAATTGTATGTATAATTTTTTGTTACTTTAGTGAACCCTAGGAAGCAGCAAGATAGCTGAGTTTTTTGGTAAAAGATCATTACTGTCAGCTGACCCATAGGAGCATCAATTAATTTCTTCTCTTTATAATCCACAATAAATTAGTACTCTAGATAAAGCACAGGTTCAGATACTTTTTAAGGAATAATATCCTCAAAAGTTCTAGACATTTCAAGGGAATTCTCAAGTCTTCAAAAACAAAATTAGCTTTAATTTCATTATAATAATAAAAAAAAGCTTAGATATGCCACATAATGCTATTAGGAAAAGAGCTGTTTCACAAACAACAAACCACAATTATAAAGAAGCCAGTAACAACAGTTGCAGAAAGTGTTTAGGAGAGAATCTTAAGATTAGTACTGATTATGTTCACATTTATGTAAATTTATGTGTACATCTATCCTGCAACAGGATGAAATGTAGAAAACTGTTGAAGTACTATATCCGATAAGAAAATCACTCTTTACACAACAGTAAACTCATGAAATAAAATTCTTATTTAAAACTTTAAAATATAAATGATCTCTATGATACTTTTATGTTAAAGAATTAAGTTCAGATATTAAAAAGTAAAGTGAACCAATATGAACACTTTGGAAAGAACAGAAATTAAAAGCAAAATAAAAATACAGTGATTAAAAACTTACTATTCATATTTCTACTTTTTATCTTCACAGATTTACGGACATGAGATCACAGTTTACATAAAATTTATGTCCTACTTTTTCAAATCACATTATTTTCTTTCATCCCTAACTTTTTTTTGGTTATATAATTATTTCCCCTTATAAATACAATCTTAACAAAGACAGTCTCCCCACTCGATATGTGTCTGGTTGTGCAGGAAAAGGTGCCCAGGTTGACTGAACACTGAAGCTGCCCACCGAGTAAGTAAGCGTGCTGGTTTCCAAAAGCTTCCTATTTGTTAATACCCTTAAGTGGAAATACAAAGCACAGAAACTGAATAATAATATGAACTCCAAACAGAAAGACGCTATGATGCTACATGAACTTTAGCATCTTGGATGTGGCATGCGTTGGCCTGTTTTAGACAGTGTCTGCAGCAGTTCTGCCTCCCGGGCAGAATTTTGTGTGTCATGTGAAGTTGCATGAAGATATGATGCATCTGTCACTGCTCTGTGTGGCCACTTCCCAAATTCTTCTGTATTCCTGGCTAAGTACAACAGAACTGACAGTGAGTGGGGAGGGGCCTCTCCTACCAAGGGTCCAGCAGAACTGCTGCCTTGTTTTCCCCACATTTTTCAAACCCTTTGATAAACAACACTGACACAACTCAATTATTCAGTTAGATTCCTAAACGTGAACTATCTGAATCCAAAATACAAATACTGTTAAGATAATGACTTACTAATTTAGATGTTGACTTAGATATTTACATTTAGTTAATTAATCCCTTCATAACTCAATTGAGGTAGGAGACTCGAATATTTTGAAATTTTAAAGTAAAACACAATAGTTAAAACCTTTCTCAAAAATTTTGTTTACTGTTACAACTTTTCCTAGATCAGTAATGCTCACTATGTCACACTCAACCAGACTGGTCATCTGGTTAGAGTTGAAAGTATATAAATTTTTGTCAAAGTATTAAAATAAATTTTACCACTGGTTGTTAAATCACCTTAATAATTGAAAAACAGTTCGCTGGGCGTGGTGGCACATGCCTTTAATCCCAGCACTCGGGAGGCTGAGGTAGGAGGAGCATTGTGAGTTCGAGGCCGCCTTGGGCTACAACGTGAGAGCAAGGCCGGCCTGAGCTATATAGTGTGACCCTGCCTCAAAAAATTAGGGCTGGGAGTTTGGCTCAGTAGCTTAAATACCTGCCCTGGCAGGCGCGAGGTGGTGAGTTCAATCCCCAGTGCTGCAAAAAAAAAAAGAAAAAAAAAACAGTTAAAGCTTTACCCCATTTTTACTGCCTATGAAGAAAACAGATTTTTCTCCAATTTCAACTCCAATGCCTTCACTTCCATTACTTCTTTTCTCCACTTCAGCTTTTGCAATTTCCCAGAGAGTTTCACTATATGACAGAAGGAAAAACAAAATTCAAAAAATATCTATTTAAACACTTATTTCAAGCAGAGACATTTTATTTCAGTAAAATTGGTAACATAAAACATATTCTGGGGGCAATCACCTTGCAAATTATCTGATGATTAGTCAGGTTGTGATTAGTCAGTTTTTTCCTTTGAACCAGTTCTCTGAAGAATACTGAAACTGATAAGGAGAGTCTTAACTACCAGGGTAAATGTCTATTTTGGGGCTTTCCAGCAAGGTTAAAGGTTGTACATGTTAGTTTTTTGGATACACCTGAAGGTACAAGGACTTTAGGAAATGTACAGTTTAAATCATTTAGAAAGATAGCAATGATGCAAAACCAGTATATCAAACAATCTTTCTTCCCTGAAACACTTCTTTATTGATTGTCATTACTTTGTTTTTTAAAATTAGGTTTTGGCCCAAATTTTCTTTTCCAAAATATGGAAGTTATAAAGATGAAAGGGGGCAAAAAATCACCTGTCACAAACATTTTGAAAATCATTTTTTCATTTCTCTAAGTACAAGACAATATCTTTCTAAAAAATAAATCTAAGTGAAAATGCAGTACTGTATTGAACTAAAAAGACCTACCAGGGTCTACCCTGAATTTGCTGCTTTTTATGTATGTGAGTTTATGCAAATTAACTACCCTGTCTAGATTCTTCATTTCTTTATCCATTAAACAAATATTTATTGAGCACTAAACCAGTGTTGGTCCTCAGGCTCAAGACTGTCTCTTTATCTCTAAAATGCCAATTTAAAAAAACTATAAAAAATGTCAAGGGTTGTTGTGAGTGTTACAATGTGGTCAATTACTTTAGGGGCTGGTCTAAAAAATTACAAAAAGTATTGGCACCTTATAATTATTATTAGTCAAAAACTAGGGATAAAGAAAGGGCCAAAACAGGAACACAAAAACTCATAACAGGAGTATTTAAATGTTTGCACTAAAATTCATCCTTTTATTTCACAGTGAGTCTCTGCACACTCAGTCCAGGTCTGTTTGCTCTTTGTTTACAAATCATTCTTTCAGAACCTGATTATTTCATATCCAGGTACCCAGCACACAGGAAAAAGGTGCTGTAATTAGGCATGCCACTCGGGGAGATTTGTAACTGTAAGCATAGCTTTACAACTGTTATCAGTGACAATGGGATGGAAAGTTGACATCTTTTTGACCTTAAAGTTCATAAATTCAACAGAGATCACACTGTCGATTCAAAAAGCGAGAAAGCTTTACCCTGCTCTGGGACGGGCGCCCTGCTCCTCTCCTGGGCGCCCTGCTCCTCTCCCCGACGTCCTGCTAAATTGCTCCGACAAGTCTAGGTATTATCTCCAGTATGGGCAGTTTAAATGGACCTCATAGAAACGAAGAGCTCAAATCAGAGCCCTCCCATTCCCTTAAACGTGGTGTTAAACTTTCTATGGGGCTTTCCAAGTTCTCCCTCATTGACCGTCCTTCTGAACCTCGCGCCCGGGGAGGAGCTTTGGGGTTTGGTTCGCCGCCTATCCCGAGACTGCAGCAGCCCCTCAAGAAAGTTAGAATGGAATCGGCGAATGGATGCAGTTCACCTTCCTAACTCTTACTTTTCTACCTGTCTGCGGCAGAGTCCTCCTGCTCGGGGACAGTTCCGGCGGGGCCCTGCCTATGCAGACCCCGCTGCGAGCAGGGCAGACCCGCCGTCTCCCCGCCGCAGGGCCGGCGCAGGCCTCCGGTCCCCAGTCGGCCCCCCGCGGCCTCCCAGGTTGGGGTGGGAAGGAAGGGAGGTTTTGGAGGCGAGTTAGGCTGGGCGCAGGCAGGGTAGCGGGACTACCTGGGCATCGTGACAGGCCCCCCAAACACGGAGCGGTCGGCATGCGGCCCTGCCCGGAACCCCGCAAACCGAGAGCTGCAAGACAAGCCTGGAAAGCAGGCTCCTCAGTTCCTATGGCAACGACGGCTCAGCCCCGGTGCGTGCAAAAGAATGGCATCGTGGGAAATGTAGTTTTCAGTGCTCCTTCTACAGTCTCATCTTCAACAGCGATCCCTAAACTAGGAGAGAAGGAGACAGTGATTACAAACTTGGGGCCCCAAAGGTGTAAGTGTTATTTTTTTTTTCCTGACTGCTGACGATATGTCAGGGTCATCTGCTTTTTCTCATTTTTTACTTTTCTCTTTGCCAGTAGCCATGACTTGGGAGTGAAGAAAAAAAAAAAAAATCTAGGGAACTGTTTTTCTAGTAATTGACTAGAACTTAGGTATAATTAAGTTTCAAAACTGAAAATGAAGCATGCAGTTTTAATGTTACCCAAATTTCTGAAAGTTTGACTGAATCATGCTTTGAGTGATGACACATTATTGGTAAGTGAATGAAGCATGTATATCTCCTACATACTTCATTTACTTTATGGATGTAGATTGTTTTTGCTTGAACTCTGTGTTCTCTTCATAGATCTCCAGGAATCTCAAATCAAAAACAAACCTAGGGTAATGACTATACGCAAGGCCCTGTACTACAGAGTAAGGAATAAAGAGGTAAAACAAGATCTTGACCAGCAAGAATGATACTGTATACCCAGCTTACTATATTACAACCCAAGGAAGCAAGTGATGCAAGCTAGAAATTAGTAGTACAAAAAATTACATGAGAACAGAAGTGACTAATTATGCCTGAAGGAGTTAGTGGAAACTTCATGGTGATGATTATATCTGATCCGTTTTGAATGCTCAGTAGACCCAGCGTGTATTACCCAAGATGCCCTGAATATTTGAGGAAAGTATCCTCTCTCCATTTTTCTGTTTTTTGGCTTAATTTCTATGGTGTGATGTCTAAGAACATGGGCTTTGATTTATATTTTGATTTCCCCTAAAGCCTCATGTGACTAGGTAGAGTTTTGGAAAGGTGATTGAATAATAGGGGCAATAGAGTTGGCTTGGTGTTAGGAAACAGGATCTGGTCTGAAGGAAAGGGTCGCTTTGGGTATGACCTGCAAGGATTTATCTCCTTCTCCAACTGCTCTTTGCTCTCTGTTTCCCGGCTGCCATGGTGTGAGCAGCTTTCTCTCTGCAATGCCCTCTGACACATGCTATCCTGCCTCGGAGCCAGAAGACTATGGACAAAAACTGTGAGCCAAAAAAAATCTCTCCTTATTTTGTTGATGTTTGGTGTTACATCTCTGTAATGAGAAAAGTGACTAAGAATTGGACACGTTCAGCCGGGCATGGTGGTTCACGCCTTTAATCCCAGCACTCGGGAGGCTGAGGTAGGAGGAGCATTGTGAGTTCGAGGCTAGCTTGGGCAACAACGCGAGCACAAGGCCAGCCTGAGCTACATAGTGTGACCCTACCTCAAAAAAAAAAAAAAAATTGGACACGTTCAATTTCTGACTTACTGTACTTGCTAAAGTTTCCATACTGCTGCATTGAGTAAATTGCTTAATGTTTCTGAGCCTTAGTTTTTGATCATGTAAAGAAAGAATGATTAGTAGTTTTAAATGAGATAAATTGTGTGAAACTTAGCGTGTGTGTGTGGCATATTACAAGAGATAAATTATTGTTGTTATCATGTAGTAAACTGCTGATTGGCTGTGTGTGTGTGTGTTGGGGGGTTTTGAACTCAGGGCCTTCTACATGCTAGATAAACACTTTACCACTCATTTATAACTCCAGTCTGGTAGGCAACTTTGAAGAAAGAAACATTAAAGACACATTTTCAGAAATGACACAAATGGTTGATAAAAGAGAAGAGCATTCACTTCAGACAGTCTTTGGGAACTAAATCCTCTGACACATTGGTGTATTTTGGAGAGTGAAAAGACTACCATGGCACATAGAAAGGGGTGTGATGAGGGTGGACTGCAGTGTAGTAAAGATGACTTCTAGGGGCATTAATACATCTCTCAGTGAGTCCACATCTGTAGTCTGGTGCTAGTCAGCCTATAAACTCATAAATTAATGTGGGACAGATTGTAATAGTTTGGGTTCTGGAACTTCAGGGTCCTTGCACATGCTAGTTAGGAAATCTTGTTGATATTAATAACAACAGGTAATATCGGGGCCTGGCCTAGATCCCCAATCTCCCAAATGAGTGTACAATGAAGGCTTAAATAAATGAGACAAATGATACAATTTTAGGGCTCCAGGAGGATCAAAACCCTCTGCAGAGTTCTTGACTCTGGAGGCTAAGACAGAGAGCTTCTCTGGTCCATCATATTTATTAGGCTTTCAAACAAAGAGAGGGGATACTGAGGGAAGCATGGGAACTGAGCGGACCTTGGGAGTTACTTCAAAGACTTCTCCAAGTAGTAAATTATGCCAATTTAGGAGAACCATCTTATTTCCAAGATGACGTTTATGGTAGGAGTGAGATGCCTTCAAGAGTAAGATGCCTGCAGCTGCAGTCTCTATCTACTTAATTGGGGTTGGAGCCAGGTGTCCTCAGGTGTGACCTTATCTTGCTCTTTGAGGTATCTCTGGCATCACAGGCCACTACAGGCCTCAGCCAGGATCAGTGATTCATAGAGGTTCACTCACTATGAATCAGCTCCCATTGCCAGGGAAGGGGCCTAGGCCTAGGTCAGGCTCACAGATAAATGTAGAAAGCCAATTAGTTAATTTTAAATCCTGCTCAGAGCCACTTCGTAGTGCTCTCCAACAAGGTAACATTTTTATCATGTAAATGCTCTATACTAAGGACAGTACTAGTACATTAGGGGTGCCGTTGTTTGGGTATCTAAGATACATGAAGGAGGAAGCCTAGTAGGGTCCTGTTCACCATTGTGGACTCAAGTTAGTTGATCTGATTGGGTAGGTGAGTTCCCTCTCCTTACTCTTCTGGAGGCTTCATACTTGACTAAAGAAAGTGATCTTCCTTGGTGGATATAAAGTGTTCCTAGGGTAAGAGGATACAAAGACTTGAGTTCCAATACTGGGTCGCCCCAAGAAGACTCAAGGTTTCAAAGCTGGTGATGAAGGAGAAGATAGTTTTATGCAGCTTGCTGAATGGAATGAGCTTAGTGTAGAAGGGATGTACAATATGTATTTGGGGGACTCTGAATAGTTTGGAGTGGGATCATTTAAAGTGTCTGGTGGAGCTGAAACAGGACAGCAAACTGTGTGGGTGGACTGGGCTAGTGTGAAAGATGGTGCAGTTTGAATTTTGCTGTGTTGGTTATGAGAAGCCAAGCAAGATTTAAAACAGGAGTGGGCTGTGACTAGGCCTGAGTTTCAGTGAGATAATTTTTTGCAGCTGTGTGAAGGATGTTTTTGGAACCTAGAAGACCATATGGAAGCTGTTAACAATAGCCATGAAAATGACGTTTTACATCCACCCCGCCTTGTTTTCAAAGTTATATAAGCTTTCTTGTAGAAAAAATAGTATGTAGAATAAATGAAGAGGGTGAAATAAACTTACGCCAGAAGCAATAATTATTAAACATTTTGATGTGCTTCATTCTAATCATTGGTCTTAGAGTCGAGATTATACGGTAAAGCTAATTAATAACCTGATTTTAACATGTATTTCCCCATATCAAATTTTAAAAATTCATGATAAGTGTAACTTTGATATCTGCATAATAGTCCGCTATGTAGTTTTTTAAAATAATTTACTTAGGTATTCTCTCTCTCTCCCTCTCTCTCTCGGTATCAGGGATCACACAACTTTGTGCTTGCCAGGCAGACACTGTACTGCAGAGGTATACCCCTGATGACTTAGGCATTCTCTTAACCTTAACTAAGTCTGAGGTGCTGGCAGCCCCTGACATGAATACTTCTCTGGAATTTTTCAGACTAAAATTGGAAAAACCAACTACCTTTTTGGAGAAAATCAGCATTGTTTTTTTGGTAAATGTGATTTGTAGTTAGAGAATATGAAGCAGACACTCATCAATGCAAAGAGAAAATCCTGGCAGATGTCTTATGATTCCAGCTGTCCCCAAAGCTTGTCCGCATCCCCACCTTGCTTATGACATCATGCTGAGTTCTCCCTTTGATTAGGGTATTCCTAAATCCCTGTAATAACAATGAGAACAATGACATCTCATTTTTGTCTAAGTTAATTCAAGTTGAAGTTTGGAATTTACAATAACATAGTGTTAGACTGTAAAGAGTGAGGCCTTGGGAAAAGGGAGAAAAGTTGATGACTCTTGGTGACTTACGACTTGCTGATCCTATTAACCATCATTCACTAGCCAGGAAGAACTCGTCTCAAGTTTTTCTAAGGTTACATACAATTTTTTCTCATAAAAGGCAACTTTTACTAGAGTTTGCTAATATTTTCCAGAAATTCAAGTGAGTAACTTGTAGGTGATCTCCTCTGGCATTGCCCAACATTTAGTTCTTAGGGATATTTCTTGGGAATTTATTAGGGCCACATTGTAAGAGAGGGAATGACACAGCTAAGGAGGAGTCATTTGATTGTAGTAAAACTACAATATAATCCAGTGGCAATTTAAGAAATCACTGTGTTCTCTCTCTCTCTATCTCTCTCTCTCTCTCTCTCCACACACACACATACACCAGCCTTATTAAGTTATATTAGTAAAGACAATATATTCCATACTCGAGTATTCTGTTGTCTTATTTTGCAGTTGTTTTCTCATATTCCCTAATAAATACTTTCTTTCTTGCCTATTATTGGTCTGCAGGTGTTGATAATTATAAAGCACACAGTGAAGATTTTTGGATTGATGTTGATACCTCAAGAATCATTGACTATGTAGAATTTAGGTAAAACTGAGTATGGCAAATGAAATCATGGTTTAGAGCTAGTGTAATCTCATTCTCTCAGCCCAGCCTGCTGGCCAGGCCCACCAGCACTTCAAGGGAGAACAACCTTCCCACTTAAATGCTCCGGAGACTGCATCTTAGTCCCCCTGAAACACAGG
This sequence comes from Dasyprocta punctata, assembly GCA_004363535.1. NCBI lineage: Eukaryota > Metazoa > Chordata > Mammalia > Rodentia > Dasyproctidae > Dasyprocta > Dasyprocta punctata. The sequence goes on along the minus strand of RJWM01002539.1, from coordinate 92,869 downwards.
GAAAGTTTACTTCACCCTAAATATCTATGTTTGGATTTACCTTAATTTTGACTTTAAAGGGAAAAAATCACTTGTAGTAAAATCTCTTTCTTCTCTGGGCCAAGGACATAGCTCAGTGGCATTAGTGCCTGCCTGACAAGCACAAGGTCCTGAGTTCAATTCCCAGCACCAAAAAATAAAGAAATAAAGAAATCTTTTTCTTCCTTTGGGGAAAAGAGAGTGCGGGGAAACGTGAGAGGAGAGTGCAGTTTCTGCAGGAACCGGTAGACAAGGATCCTCCCCCTGCACTTCCTCCCGCCCCTTCCCTTCCTCCTCACTCCCCGCACTGCCGGTCCTCCCCAGAGAAGTCAGCCCAGCGCCCAGCAGCCTTGAGGAGGGCAGATGCCAGCACGGGCTGGCGACGGTGGATGGGGGAACTGTGTTCTTGGCACCTCAGGAACACATCAAACCTTTTACTAGATAAATGCAGTTATTTACAGTGGTTTGTTCTTCAGGATTATAGTTCAGTTCAATTATGAATTAAATGTATTTGTTTTAGGAAACTGATCACCATCTAGTAACTAATAAACCAACCAACTAATAAACACATTTTTGGAACAAAGTCTCTTTATAAGTTGTTACTATCTTGTAAATTGATAGTTACATTGATTTCCAAGTTATGGCAGTATGTATTTGGTTTTTAGGGCATACACATATACACATTCGTGCACAATCAAGAACAGCTGAAATAAATTTTAAAACAAAGTTCATTAAACTCACCTAAATGAAATAAACTCCCTTCAGGGGTTTATTATTAAATCATTGGGAAACCAATATTTCTATTTCTACTACTAGACAAATGCAGTTACTTACAGTGGTTTGTTCTTCAGGATTATAGTTTAGTTCAATTATGAATTAAGTGTATAAATTTGCCAGAACAATTTCTTTTTATAAGGATAAAACAAAGCAACACTGAAGACAAAGCCTGACTATAAGAGAAGGGTATAACTACCATTTTTACTAGTAGTGCACCTCAGCTTTGACAATGAAAACATTAGGCATTTCTTAAAGATTATTCAAAAGATAATGCTCAAAATGGGTTTTATAAATCATTTATTATGATTGAAAGGGAAGAAAATGATAGGAGACAAATATTACAGTTAGACAGGAAACATTATTCTTTTGTAACCATCATAATAACATTCTTTGAATTTTTAAAATGGCTACATGAATAATTTCCCAGAAAATAAAATTCTCACATCATCAGTTACAGAAAATTGATTTCCTTCCATCAAAACATTTTATCTCTGCTCTATCAAAAATAAATGCCAAGTCTAAGATACTACAGTTTAAATTAAGTCTTCACTACTCATTCTTATATTAGAAGATTTGGGTTGAGATGGCAGCTTACCAGATGGCTACCTACTGCCTGAGAAAAAAGTTCTCACACATACATAACAGTTCTGCCAAGCCTCTGGCTCACCAGTTAATGCCTAGTAAATGGCTTTCTGGGAGCCCAGAAACACTACGGTATCCTGGTCAAAAGAATCCTGAGAATCACCTCAAATTGGTAATCAGTTTATTCTAAAAAATGAATTTATTTACTCAGTGTCTGGTGGTGGCTCAAAAGACGCAGTGAGAAATAGTCAATGGCAATCTCTTTTGATGGGTCTTTTAAAATCTTTTTGTGATTAATTATAAGCCATGATATTATTTGAGCACCCCATTTCTTGGCTCTGCTCTTCTTCTAAGGATGGAACATTTTTGACAGACTGTGAGAAAGGCACATTGCCACAGGGAAAAAGCAGCAGAGAGGAGAATATGAGGGCCCTGCCAACAAGTTAATTCAGCAGCTAACATTTTTTAAATGCTTAAAAAGTATGATACAAAAACTGATAAATATGTCCAAAAATAAATACAAATGTTCTACACATAAATAAAGTTAACTATACTCATGATTACTATTACATTTAAACATTTCTATAATAGAATTTTCATTGTTTTATCACAGTTTCATCTTTATCATGAATACTAATGAGACTGTTTTGACACATATTAGAGTGCACTGGCCATTTATTTATGACCTGATACAGTAATACATTTTAATACTCTTCCAGTTAAAATTTTACCTATTTTGACAGAAGAATTATTTTCTTTTAAAACAAAAATTTTTGGAATTTATTTTTAAGCTATAATTAGAAAGAACTATCTGAGGGGCAACACTGTAAGGACCATTTTTATTTCAAAGACACTGTTACTTAACAAAGCAAGGTCAAGTCGACCTAGCACCAAATGCAATGAAAACTGGGCACCGTTCCAGTGAACTTGTTATAGGAGAAATGTCAGGAGTCACGGTCTCATTTTAAACTTTACACACCAGTGATCTGCAAAAGTGGCAGGTGTCCTTTCTAACACCACAGAGGAGGCTGTGGTTACTGAATTCTTGTTTTCTCACACAATGATTCACAGAGCCAGAAGATTTATTGCACTTGCTCTAAAAATTTTCCCCAACATACCGCTCCACAGCTGTTTCTTACACTGTGTATCCCACTCCTTTCCAAATACCATTTCATTAATTAAAAGCACATTTAATTAAAGTACTTATATTTTTGGCAGTGAGCTTTTCCAAATAATCAAATCGTCAACAAATGAGAGCATAGAATCTCCTTTTCTTAAGATTGCCAGAATATTTAAAAGGAAAAAAAAAGCCATTTTGCATTGATGTCTCTGATAGCCAGGGAGAAGGGAGATGCGAAAAAAGACAAATTTTAGCCTATTTAATCTAGGAGAAAATGAGCATGTTGGCAAATTTTGTGTTTGTTTTACTCTTGGTCGGCTATTTAAGAATCAAATAGGAGGTAGTAACCCTGGGAATTGCCAACGTCTAGAACACTTGCGTTCAGTGCCCTGTGACAGTGTCAGTCATGGCACAGCTGATGTAGCCACTACACAGGGACAAGGAGTGATGTCCAGGCTCCTGAGCTTTCAGAGTAGGGTGGGACCTTTGGTGGGTCTGCTGCTTGACAGCAGGGGCTGGCTTCCCATTGCCCTGGCTTGGGGTTCCTGGGCCTTGATGGAAAGCAGTGCTGGAGCAGAGAGGTGGTGAAATGCTGCCTTTTGTTGATGGAAGTTGTTGATGTAACTGGCAATCAAAAGAGTGATTTCAAGAATCTAAAACAAGAAAAAGAGAATTGTTATGCTCTGAGAAGGTCTCATAATTCCAAGAGAGCAAAGGGTTGGTAATGGGTGATCTCCATGTGCAAGTGCCCAACCTACCAGAATCCCCTTCTTCCTGGCTCAGAGTAAAGCTCTTACATGCCTGAACCATCAAGGCACTGCCACATTTTTTCCATTGCTTAAATCACCAGAAAGAGTAAATCTCAAAAACAATCAAATCTTGTGACAATACTTAGAAATGTGATGATCAGTATACAACTCGATCAATTATCTTAAAGTTATATTTGTGAATATATATGAATTAAGAAATTCACTGTGTTACATCAATTATTTAAACAGAAATATTGAGTATCCTATGACATTTTGGTCATGGCTAACCATCTTTACTTATGTATAGAATTGATTAGGAAAGAGATCTGCCATATTTTAAACCCCTTCAGATTTGAAGAAATTGTCTCTTTATTTGACAATTTTGTGACAATTTTTAGGAAAATCAATTTCTCATTCTTTGTACTAAAATTGGCATCACATGTTAGAATGCAGCCCATTTAAATTGTTGCTTTTACTTAGAGACATTAGAACTTTATAATTTGCTTAAAATAGTAAAGGAACAAATATATTTTAATTATAAAACTCTGCTCTTTCTCTAATGAGTTCATAAAGCAAATAACCCCAAGTAGGTAAGATAATGTAGATAAAGTACCTGTTTAACAATAATTCCATGGTCATTTCTTTTGAACATTTTATATACCAGGCACAGGGCTAAGTTTAAATAATAGCATTTTTCAGATAAAAGAAACCAAGATAAAGTTGGCCAGGATTTGGATTCATAGTTGTTAAATTATAAGCAACATCTCTTTTCCCATCTGGAAAAGACTTCGCTTATAAATGTTTTGGTATGGAAGAAACTAGTACAAAAAAGCTGGCAGAAAGGGTTCCACTCACCTTGGGTTTTGCCATGGCAAAAAGCAATTTCTCTGTTGGTTTGTCTTTTGAGTGCAAATTGTTAATGACTACCATAAAATCATCTTGATAGCCTCCAAAAGTCATTAGACTTTTGTATGCATAGCTGATTAATAACCTCTTCAAAGAAAATAAAAAATAATTGTGTTATATGCTCTTTACATTTAAAGAAAAATGAGAAATAATTAATAACATATATCATTAGTATTGAAATACTGATGTTAATTAGTTACAGCATAATGCAAAAAACATTTTCCTTTTTTTTTTTTTTTTGGTACCAGGGATCAAACTCAGAACCTAGTACCTGCCAGGCAGGCGCTTAGGCCACTGAGCTAAATCCCTGGCAAAATACATTTGCTAAAATTACATCTACTATGACCTAAAATAAATAGTGCTGGGGCTAATTTTATATTTTCTTTACAATTAAATTTTGATTCTAAAAAAAACTCATTTCAAAAAAATAGAAAGTGTAAGAACATTAAAAACACCAATATTCTAGCAGCCAGTGGAAAATAACTATTAATGTATTTGTATGTTTCTTTCACATGGCTCTCTTTATATATTGGATTATGAAACTGATACTTTTACGGTCAAATACTGTATGTCAAAACTGACAAAGCTACATAGTTAACCCTGATAGGTAAAGTTTGAGATATATAAACAGAAACAGTATCATGAATATTGCTGTCTAGCACTGTACTTTTTCTTAAGTTAACCAGTTGTAAACATTTTTTTGTAATTACAAACATAATTATATAGCATTTAAAATTATTCTATACACACTCTTTTATCAGTCTTCTATTACACCATGTTTAAACCATTTTTACTTGTTACTTCATAGTACACATACTTAAATATTTTTTTGATTATAAAACCAAACAACAAGAATTGTTTAAGGGATACAGGCAACTGGAGGAATTTTTCCCACCTCTCCTCTAAGGGGGTTATACCATTCACATTCTCAGCCCTATAGTCTTGCTAACACTGGATATCATCATGCTCTTAGATCTCTGTAACCTAATCGGTAAAAAGTAGAATCTGTTTTAAATTGTACTTATTGAATTACTAGTGAAATTTAACATTTTAAAATACATATATTGAATATTTGTATTTCTCCTTTTGTGAATTGTCTTGGTCCATTTATCTTTTTTTTTTTTTTTTTGTGGCACCAGGAGTTGAACTCACAACCTCGCACCTGCCTGTCAGACAGGTGCTTAAGTCATTGAGCCAAACTCCCGGCCCTCATTTATCTATTAGTATATTTATAATTTTTTTTTTTTTGGTGACAGGGATTGAACCCAGAACCTTGCACATGCTAAGCACATGCACTACAATTGTGCTATACCCTCCTCCCCAGCCCCGTAGTTTTCTTCTTTTATTTTTCTTCTTTTATAAGAGATCTAAACATTAAGGATATGTAACAAATATTTTTCCCAATATGTTTCTAAAACCATTTAAAACATGTAATTTAAAGTTGCGCAGTCTAAAAGTAATGGAGTCTACACATGTAACGGTTGGGTTGAGAACCACGCAGACTGCTCCAGGACTAGATGCTGTCAGAGCTGCAGCCCCCCACAGTCTACCTCCTGCCTTATGTTCCCACGGTGAATCTAGGGAACCAGTTTACTTAACTAATAGAACTCCATACTGGTGCATAGTTTTTTGTTGACTTCAAGTCACTGATTTTATAATCTGTCTTCAAGTTATCTAGCCAACAACTAAAAAGTATTTGGAAAACACAAACTCTGACAAATTTTTTAAGCACTTATAAGGAGAAATGGTAACTATAATGTTAAAGGATAGTTTTGTTTTCAAACCATTTTCAGTGATCTCTGACTATCATCAAAGGTAAGGAGAGCCCACTACAGCTCTGAAGTTAGCAATTCCTAGCCACTAGACTCAAAAAAAAAAAAAAGGAATAAAATATTTTCTAAATAATCTGACACGTGAATCAGTGCACGCTGGTAATCCCAGCACTAGGAAGGCTGAGGCAGGAGGATCACTGTGAGTTCAAGGCCACCCTGGGCTACACAGTGAGTTTAAGCTGGCCTGAATTACAGAGTGAGACCCTGTCTCTAAAAGCAAAACAGAAACAAAAACAAAAATAAAACAAAACAAAAAACTCATACATGAAATAGGATAGACAACATTAATTCAGATAAATAAATGAACACATAAAAAGAATCGCTTGACTTAATTTGTACTTATGTGAAAAACTCTAAGGCTCTAAGTTTTGTATATGTCCAAGTGAACTGGAAAATGATGTTATGGAAAATTATACAAATTATGTTGTAGAAATAAAACAGTGAAATTAAAACTTTGATCATTAAAGTTTCTATTTAATGAGATCTTAACTATTTTTATTTTACATAGGAAGCACTTATCCTAACACTCTAAAAATATTCATGTCACCAATATAACCATGGTAATTTAACCATCAGATCTTAGTATTTTTCCCATACACAACAGGTAATCTGTCTTATCTTATTTTAAAAGATTTAATTGTAATCATAGTTGTATCTGTAAAATGGTGCTCAGTTAGATATGTTTTCTGAGTATCAGAAAAATAAGATTAAGGTATCATTACCTTCTGTTTATGGTATACTAAGAAGAAGGAACAGTGGATTCAGTTTTAGGGCTTAGTCTTACCATGGAGTTGAATTCTAAGATGCTTAAACCATTTTCATTGATAGCCAGCCACATGAAAGCATTTCCAAGTGATGATGGAGTTATGGGCTATGAAGAGATGAAAATATACTGTATTATAAATGCTAAAACAAATTACAGAAATGTTTTTTCAGTCTAAATGCCAGGGAACACCATCATAAAACAACACAATCACATTATTAAAAATATCTCTTGGGAAGGAGGTGGTTTGATATACTGAACAGAGGAGAGAATTTGATTTTAGGAGACCTGACTTTAAAACCCAAATTCCTCATTTAGTAATCTATGCACTTGAACAAGGTATTTGATTCCCTTAAGGCTGAATTTCTCCATCTTTAACATGTAAACAATTTTTACTATTTATTTTTGTTCAAGAGGTTACTAGTTGAAAAAGCTTTTAGCGTTTCCATGATAGCCCAAATCCTAATGAAATAAAATATATTGATGTATTTTGTATGATGTGCAGTGCTACTACAATGTAAAGGATTACTATAATTGTACACTTTTTCTAGAAGTTTATTAAATGTAATATTCAATGTCTAATATTATAAATGTAATATTCAATGTCAAAAATAGATTAAAAGAATATATGAAACTGTAATCATAGTAATTTCTACCAAATTTTTTATTGCAAAAGTAATAAAACTACATTAATAAAGTCTCCCACTACAAAAATCAATTAAAATCCATGAATGTTTTGAGCATTCCATAATAACTATTTTATTCAGTTAACAACGGAACTTCTCACAAAAACTTAATTGTTTCTTAAATCTTTTTTTTTTTGTGGTACTGGGGATTGAACTCACAACCTTGCGCTTGCCAGGGCAGGCGCTTAAACCGCTGAGCCAAACTCCCCAGCCCTGGTTTTTTGAGGCAGGGTCGCACTATGTAGCTCAGGCCAGCCTTGTGCTCGCGTTGTAGCCCAAGCCGGCCTCGAACTCACAATGCTCCTCCTACCTCAGCCTCCCGAGTGCTGGGATTAAAGGCGTGCGCCACCACGCCCGGCGTTTGTTTCTTAAATCTTATAAAAGAATGTTGAGACCAAAGATATGGAACTGGAATGAATTTTGTGTTACTTGTATATAGTAAAACTTATGAGAATCTCATGGTTTTTTTTAAAAAACATATAGCTTATCACTCTGTCTACTGAGTGCTGATTTGCAAATGTGGGCAAGCACTGAACAAGATGCTATTTAACCCAAGTGTCTATTGACTGATGAGTGAATAAGCAAAACGAGTGTGCATCAGTGTAGTTGAATGCTATTCAGTCTTAAAAGGAAGGAGATGCTATACATGGCTACATCATGAACCCTCAAGACATCATCCTAAGTGAAACAAATAATCACAGGACAAATACTTGTAATTCCTCATACACGTGCTTTATAAAAAAGTGATTCCCAGGGCCTGGGGGTTGAGTGAGCATAGAAAAAGTTAGTGTTGAATGAATCTAAACTTTCAGGTTGGGGAGATAAAAATATTCTAGAGATAGATGGTGGTGATGGTTGTACAACAACGTGAATGCACAGAACTGTCTGCATAAAAATAGTTAAAACAGTAAATTTTATGTTATTTATATTTTAATACACACACACACACACACACACACACACACACACACAAACACACCAGAGACACCATTAAGCAAAGGAAGCATGTCCCAGTCATAAAGAAAAGTGCTAGTCATGCAACATGAAACAGTATCATTATAATATCATAATAAGAGTTTGTATGAGTAAATATAGGTCTCCCTATGTCTTGGTTATTTTTTTCTCATTGCTGAGACAAAATACCCGACCTGACACACAAAATGAAGGAAGGAAAGATTTATTTAGCTCACTGTTTGTGGAAGTTTCAGTCCATAATCAGCTGGCTCCAAGGCAGGGTGGCCTGGCCCTGGGGCAACACTCAAGGCAGCAGCCAGCAAAAGCAGCCGAGTAAAAGGGATTCCTTATATTATACAGAGTCCACCCCCATCTAGGGTGGGTGGAGCACTCACAAAATCTCCTTGCACTTCTCTTACACAGGAGGAGAATGTTTACAAAGTAAGGACCCTGGCTCCCTGCTGAGTCTCTTAGTTAAAACGCTAAACTTCTCAAGTTGACACAATATATCAACCTTAACACCCTATATTGCCCAGGCTGATCTCAAACTCCTGGGCTCAAGCAATCCTCCTGCCTCAGCTTCTTAAGTAGATGGATGTCACCACACCTGACTTACAGTATTTAAAAAATATATACTCAAACTCATGCACATACATTAATTGCATAAATATTTAAGAATACTAACACTATCACCCTGGGGATACAGCTCAGTGGCATAGCACCTGTCTGGCAAACGTGAGGTCATGAGTTTGATCCCCAGTACAAAAAAAAAAAAAAAAAAGAAAGAAAAAGAAAAAGAATACTAACATTATTTTTCTGTTAACTTAGTACGTAGCTTCCAATTCCAGTAGCAAAAATAATCGCTTACCCACAATAAAGCACTCATAGAATCAGAGTTAGAGGGTTCCTTAGATTTGCCTTTTCCAGTCCACATTATTAAAAGATGAGAGCACTGAGGGCCATAGATTGTAACTTGCCCAAAGTTGCACGCTATTCAGCAAGTGTTTGTTAAGTGATAACTGTGTGCAAAAGCACTATGGTGGGCCCCTGAAGAGGACTGTAGGATTGCTCTGGAGGAGTCTGAAACTTATTAGTGAAGATGAAATACACAGAAAAAATACAACGCAGAGCAGGATGTATCTTAAGAGTCTATGAGGGTCCAAAGTGGCTTGATTCAATGGAAAAAAGAGGAATCTTAAAAGCACATTTTGGGGCGGGAGGTATGGCGCCATGGTAAAGTGTGTGTTTAGCATGTGTGAGGCCCTGGGCTCAATTCCCAGGACCTGGAAAGAAAAAAGGCACAGTTTTTCCTTTGGGCGAAGGGCTGGCCACTTCCCCCAGGTAGGGTTCATGGCTTTCCCACTGTTTCTACGGCATGCTTGTGTCACTCCCAAGGATACTTACCATGGAGGGCTCTGTTTACAGATGTGTCACAACATTGGACTATGCTAAAAGATACCATCCTGGAAATTTGGTGCAATTCATCGGAAACCAGGGGTTTATGTTTCTCTAGAGGTTAGCTCAGTGCTTGCCAAACAGGACTCAGTAAACACTAAATCAATGGACCAATGAGTGAGAGTGTAAACGAGTGCCTGGATAAATGAAAGAAGAGAAGAAAGTGTCCAGCAGTTGCTTATCATCTCCTGATTTGTGTAATGAGTCTGGGAAATGATTTAGGGTGGAGAAAAGTTGAGCAGAGGAGAAGGAGAGAGAGAAACCTTGCCCTTTTCTGACATTCTTTCATTTTTTTCTTTAAATCTTGGGGCATTCCTTAGTTTTTTATAAAGCCCAGACTATTAATACTGGGGTAATCATGGTCAACCATGTACCCAAAAGCTTTTACTATGTGTCTCTCTCCCATTCTTTCTTACTTTTGCAAAAAACAACTTGGCACCAAAGAATGGCCACTTCCTGGCTACTGTCAAATAAATGCGCACACAGTCAGCACCACTGCGTCCCCGGAGTGCCATCCATCTGGTTGACAGTCGCTGGTAAAGTTGCCTAAAAAAAAAAAAGAACAGAACAAAACTATAAAAGCCAAAGCATAAGTGGTATATTGTCCTCCCAAAATAAAGCTCTCCATGGGCCAGTTCTAGGCCTATCTGTGCTACGTCAGCTCCCCACTATCTCATCTTTCTAGAGCATTCCTTTCACCCAATTCTCATACTGTCATTGTTCTCAGCATCACCAAGGTACCCGCTGCAGGTACATTTTAAACATCTGAAACTTCGAACCCTAGTGTGAATTACTTTACGAGGTAATTTCTCTTGAGAATATTACAATTTTTAAAGAAAAGTTCAAGAAGCCCAATTGGCAGAATTTTAGGTATTACCACTCCCAATTTAGAGAATGGCTGGATAGAAAGACAACTTCTCAAACTAAATCACAGAGGCAACCAGTTACACTACACAGACAAAAGACTGATCTTAAAAGTTTCTAATTTGTAAAATCCATAGTAAACAGGATTCATCTTTATCTTTAAAATTCAATCAGCATTTCTTTATATCCTCTAAATACTGAAACTGCAAATTGATTTAATTCAAATCTTACATTAAAAAGTTTCATGTAAGAAGATAGCTTATTTTATTTTAATTTGTTTTTAATAGAATATCCTATGAGATAAATTGTTTTTGATAAACGATTCATAAGATGAAACATCAGTTAATTTTTTCTTCTTTATTATCAGGATTAATTTGTACAAGTATGAATAAGATCAAATGAAACGTAGATTTAAATCAAGGGAATGTTCTTTTAATTGAAAACATGGTTTAGTCAGTGCAGATTATATATACTTCAAAATATAATGTCGTACATGACAAATAGACTTTAAAGTCTATGGACACATTTGAAATAGAGATGGCTGTCACCTCTTGGGGCTCATCAATATTAAAAACCTTGAGAAAACTGTAATTTTTTAACCCTTAAAATTAGAACAGAAAAATATTACAACAACAACAACTAGTGTGACTTTACCAAAGAGTTAAAAAACAAAACAAAACAAAAAAAACTTCCTTACCTTAACTGTTCTTCAGTACAGCTATCTCTATACCTTTTAGGATAAAATTTTTCTATGACTTGTTTTAGTGTTTGATTTGCTTTGCACTGGTTGGTAACATGCCCTGCTGGAGTTGAGAAAGGTCTTTCAAAGTCTCCAATTTCTACCTGATTGGAAAGCCAAAAAAGAGAAAACATAGGCTATTGAAAGAACTTTGAAAAGGAAAATCAGTTTTAGCTTTTCTTTAAAATAACATATAAATCAGTTTTTCATCATTCTGTGATCATGAAATTTATAGTCACATGTAAGAACTGTTAAATCTAAATTTCATTTGAATTTTAACTTTGGGGGAAAATGCTATTAATTTAAACATTTCAGTATGATTTCTACATTAACCTTCCTAGATTACTCTTAATGTCTAGTAGTAGTTGCTGAAATTGCTATTATTTCCTAAATTGCAGGATAATTTTTCATTTCAAAGTACTATTTTAATTTTTAATAATAAGGTGAAATAGAGGTTAAAAATAAAATGCAAAGAAGGTGATAAATCTGTAAGAAATTTTGAAACAGTTGGAATTTTTAAAGGTCTCTAGTGTAATGCCAGCAAGAATTATCATCACTGTTTCCTTCTTAGATTTTCTCTATAAATTTTGCTATATCAGCCACTCATTCTACGAGTCTATTATTCTAGGAATGGAGTCCTTTGTTTCCTTCTCTTCCTTGATGAAAGAATGTTCCATCCTTGTCTCTGTTAATAGACCACAGAGATGCCATTCTTTGCCACCCATCCCACTACCACCCATTCATCTCTCCACCAACTCAAGTACCTATTCCTTTGTCCAAACCTGTTCTTAGTCCCCATTATAAGTCAGGTGCTGTGCTAAGTGATGTGAGAGAAGAAAAGTTGAGCTTAGTCCCTACTCTGAAGAGTTTGCTAGCTAGTAGGGGAGAATGGGGCACAAACACAGTTGATAAAGTGTGTTAAATGCCCTGAGCAGGATACCAAAGAGGGTTCCAGCAGGAACATTCACAGCCTGACCTACAGCACATCCAACAAGCAGATGGCAGGTTCCACCCAGCCTAGAACGATCCTATAGAGAACCCCAGCTCTCCACATCCTAGGGGCTGCCTGCCTCCAGTTAAGCTGCTGTATGGGCCCTGTGGCTTATCTTTTCTAGTTCTGAAGCTCATCAGTTACTGTGTAAATCCTCAGCTGAACTCTGCCCTAATAGCCTTTTTCTCATAACCTTCTCTGTTCTCTGACCCCATTTCTTGTTTCTTGGCTATTTGGTGTGGTTTTGCTGTCTAGCTACCAGTTCTCATTTTTCCTGGTTTCTATCAATCCTTATTTCTTTGCTCATCAAGTATCCTTCTCTAATGTCCTCACACCAAATAAACACTATCCACTAGGTCTTCACACTGAAATCCTTTCCTCAGGGAAGCTGTGCACTGTCCCTACCTCTCAGCAGGCAGCATTCACCACAGCTGTCTGTGGAACCCAGACTAGGTCTTAACTGCCACAAAGCTGGACAAACAATAGTTAACAAAGCTAGCAGACCATTCAAGGCAACAGTGACTCTTCTGGAAGCAGTAGTGGAGTACTCAAGCTCAGTGTCTTGCCTTTCTGGTGCCCAGCATACTGTTGGGCACAGAATAAACACAGCAGATGTTTGGAGAACAACTGAAAAGCAGATCACTCCCAACATGTCCCACATGAACATGACACCTTACCAGACACTGTGCAGCAATTATGGATCAGCAGTCTGAGAACCTCCTAAGACAGAGAACATTAACAAGGATCTATAGGTATTTAAATCTACAAGAGAAATAACTCATCTAAAAAAGAAAGAACTCATCTATAGAGCTCAAATTTCTTTGGTATATTTCATTTATCTTCATAAAAACTGCTCTGAGGGAAGAAGGTCAGAAGTATTATTTAATTTTCCTTATATACTGAAATTATACTTTTTTAAAATTTTGAGACAAGGTCTCACTAAGTTGTTCAGGCTGGCCTGGAACTTGCAATTCTCCTGCCTCAGCCTTCTGCGTACCTGAGATTTTTTTAATTAGTCATGTGGCCAAAATTTTATTGATGTGTTGTCTTAACTGGTCTTTCTTCCCCAAATTCATCTAAAAAACATTATAAGTACATGTCCCCAAAATAGTTTATAATTTTTCTTGGAGAAGTTTTTTGAAAAAATTAAAAAAGATGAAATTAAAACCTAGTTAAAAAAAAAAAAAGATGCTGGGTGTGGTGGTGCATACCTGTGATCCAAGCACTCAGGGAGCTAAGGCAAGAGAATCACTGTGAGTTTGAGCCCAATGTGGGTGACATAGGAGTTCAAGGTCAGCTTGGACTACATAGGGAGACCCTGTCTTTAAAAAATTCATGCTTTTAATAGAGAATCTGTGCCCAGAATAACAATTGGCAGGGAACTATTCCTAATTCTATGATGAAGAAAATGAGTGCCGATTTCTCTTTTCTTCAGTGTTTTATCAATGAGGTCAAGACACTAATATCTATGTGTAAAATTTTACAGAAGGACATTCAGCCCCCTAGGCAGGATTCAGGAAAGTTTCTAGGAATAAGTGACTCCTGCAATAAAAATTAAAGGATAAGATGAAATTAATAGGTGAAGAGTTGGGGTAGAACACTCCAGGAAGAGGGGATAGACCAAGAGAACATAAGAAGAAAAACCCAGTTTATACATATGAGCAGAAAGTTCACGGCACAGTTTAGATCAGGAATGTCTGTGTTTGTAAATGAGGGACTGATAGCTAGATTCGCATTTTTGCTGCATCTCCATCTCAGTTACTAGTGCTGTGCAAACAAATCTCCAAGAGCAGGTGACACTGGTCCTATCTCCAGGTCTAGGCCTTAAGGAAACTGCAGGTTTCATTCTTCGTCTCTCTTTTGGGTAACTGCTTTTGCCATTCAACCACTATTCGGGGAGAAGCATTAGCAGTCACGTGAAGAGAGTCCCTGTGGATGATCCAGCTGACAGTTCCGGTAGAAGTCCCACGAACAGGGCCAGGGATACAGCTCAGTGGCACAGTGACTGCCTGGCAAGTGAGCAGTCCTGAGTTTGATTCCCAGGACCCACAAACAAACAAAAGAAGTCCCATGAACAGCCAGCTAGACTGATGCTCTGGCCCTCAGACTGTGCCAGCAAATGCCAGGGGAAGCAAGGACAAGCTGCTCGCTCACATTCCTCCCCTATTATCGGAAGAGACTGAGTCTCAGAGTCATTTGATATGCAGCCATGGCTAACTGAAAAAAAATCCCTGTAGCCTCTGTGTGAAAGATAAATTTGTGAAGAACGCAGACGCTTGGCAGGACAGCAGGCAGAATGTGACAGGGTCACATATGGTAATTATCATATTCAGCAGTGAACAGGGGAAGAACATCTCAGGCGTGTGGCCAGTGGGAAAGGAGATAAGGAGTGATGAGTCAGTGGGGATCCCTGGATTTGAACCTTATGTGGGGAGTGAGTAGACACAGCATCACAAGGAAGACACAGACCGGGAAGAAAGACAAGGGAAGATGATCAGCGTAGTTTTCAGTATATTGAATTTAAGGAGCTCATTAAGGAAGGATGAACTGGAAAGATGAGACTTAGGAGTCACTGGCATAGGTGGTGGATAAAATAAAGGAAATGGATGAGACGTCCTGGGATGGTGTGGAGAGTAAAGAGCCAGGGACAGAAGACCCTGGGGACCTAAGCATTTGTCTGGATGGTATAAAAATCACAGTGTTGCTTTAACATTTTCCCCTTAATTGTCCTATGCAAAGGCTCAGAAGTGCTAGAGACTGTGAGCTGCCTCATGTGACCATCCTCCTTTTCTTTTTGGGCAATAAAGAAGCTGGCTGCACTGCCTCCCAGCTTACCCTTGGCCTCCTTTTATAGGTCCCTAAATCCTAGCCTGACCAGAGAGGCCTCAATGGAAGTGTCTTATATAACTTCAAAGAAATACTCCCAAAGGCAGGAAGACATGCCCTTCAGCCCTTCCTGTCTCGAGGCCTGGAACACTGACATAACAGCTGGAGCTCTGGCAGACTTGCAGAAACACGAGGTCAACACCCCAGGGACGGCCGAATGGACAACATGAAGATAAAGCCCGTGGTCCCAGTGATTTTGTAGAGATGCCAGGAAGACCACCCCCCACCTCAGTGAGAGATGAGCATACTTTTGTCTGATTAAGTCACTGTCAATTTCATGTATGTGTGTTCACTTAAGTCTGAACTTAACCCTAACAGATAAACAGGTAAATTGAAGAAAGTGCTCTTGCTTTTTCAAGGACTAACATCCTTTGGTTACTGAACAGTTTCCAAATGGCATTCTCAGACCCATAGCTAAACACTTAGATTCCTTTGCTAAACACAAAGCCTGAAACTATACTTTCGAGAGTTAAGAAACAAGGTTCCCCTTATAGAATACTGTCTCATCCTATGTTGTTGCCAATGTCAGTGGTTCAGAGTCCAACTGTAATTATAATGCCTGCAAATTTTAAGGTGATAATCATAGCAAAACATCAATGTAAAGAATTACTGAAGGTCTACTGTTTTATTGCATTAAATTCAGTGAACAAATTAGCATCTTATCATTTCTGTATGTTACTCTGCACAACATGAGGGTTACCTGAGCTAAGAGAGCTGCCATTTCTAATGCCAGGTCCTTGTTCAGAGGAAAAAGGCCATTTATTATTTGCTCATTTGTCTGATACATCAACAGCAATTTTTCTCTATCAGTCTCTCCATGAGCTTGCATTGAGAAATACAATCTGTAAAAAAAAATAATAAAATTAAAAAAGAGGAAATTTCTCATTAAGTGATACTTTTTCCCCCACTTGCTAGGGATTGAACCCACAGCCTCACACCAGCTAGGCAAATCTTTACTACTCAGCTTCACCACCAGCCCCCAATGACATTCTCAAAGAGGAAGAAAGTAAAGATAAATTCAGAAGACTGAGATGGGGTTGTTTTAACATAATTCTCTAAGCAATACAAACCTAGACCATTACTGTCAGTAATCTATGTATCTGTTCCAAATAACGTTCTCATCAAAATGGAAAAACAACAATAAATTGCTTTGAAGTGGAAGAACCTTCTTAAGCTATTTTTTATGTCCTATAGTACAAAATCCTTAACTGTTACTTAGGAAGGGCCTACTACACAGAATAACACTAACTTTTCCTCTTCTATAAGGAATGCACAATGTAATCCTTCATTTCAAAGGCCTGTGTAAACCAAATTTTCAAAACACAATCTCTCCTGAATACCTTGGACATACCAAAGAATAGGAAATGAAGGTTTTAATTAAAAATCTACCTCAAATCAACATCAAATAAAAAGAAAAAGATGTGAGGTTTTCTCTAAGAATCTAAAAGAAAATATATGTATATTTATACATGTTTTGACTCTTTGGTCACGTGCTGACACGTAGCTTTGGATGCTCAAAAATAGTTTTTTTTTAATTTTTTTATTTTAAACAAAAGGAAAGTAAGAAACCAAAGCAAAACAATTTCACAACCAGCCAATAGGAGAGTAACAATCATCATCACATTGCATATTATATTCACAGAAATTATTTAGGATAAAAAACATAGACATGAAACATTATCCAACAAATTATTAGCACAAAACTTTTGCCTCAGTGAATCAAGAAAAACCTGCTATATGACTATCTTTTTTGTTATGATTGCTCTATTGTTTTCAAATAAACATTTCTCATTAAAAATGAAATCTGAAGATAGTGTGCATGTTCTCATTATTACTTGTTAAAACATGACATGGCTTTGTCTTGATATGAGGACTCACTTTGTTACCCAAGCTGGTCTTGAACTCCTGGGCTTAAGAGATCCTCCTGCCTCAGTCTCTGAAGTAGCTGTGACTACAGGTATATGCCACCATTATGACATAGATTTTTTTTTTGCCTATAGGGTCTTTGTCAAATTAGTGGCTCTCTTATTTATTTATTCCCTGTGTGGTTTATTTATGTGTGACTTACAGGGGTCTGGTTTTGGACATGAGTGCTATGACTGCTAAAATGCTGTAACAAATAGAGTTGGCAAACTCTGACACATATGAATAAGGTCACGACATGACACACGGTGGCCAGAAAAGAGGGATTTAGATCCAGTGTTTTTTAGATGTGCACCCACTAGACTATTGTGAATTTTTAGCTCTTTTCTCCCTACTCACTTGAAGGAGAGGACACCGCATCAGTTATAGTATCTCTCCTAGAAATTATCCCAAATTGTGGGGAAGGAGAAGGCAGTCAGTCTTAATCTGGGGAAACAAATGCGCGCATCCTCTGAAAAGCTCCTCCTACCTCACAATTCTGATCATTTTTCCTACAAACCCAGCTCATGAACTGAAGTGGTTTCCTAAAAACAATCAACTTGAAGTCCTGATTTTATCTTTGACTGCATGAAGACAAATAATGCAGGACTAATTCAATTGGTAGGAGAGCATATCTGGACAATGGATACAGATAACAGACTTAAAATGGCATTGGAAAAGTGATATAAGACAGAGAGAAGCCTTAAGATGAAAGCCCTCTTTTTTGGGCTCCCTTCCAGTTTTATACATAGCTGATCTTCCCCACTTGAAGTTAGGAATTTGTTCACTCCCATAATCCACTAGGGTTTAGCCAAGTGTACTCACTGGAGTGCGAGCTGTAGAAAAAGAACCAAATTTACAAATGGTTCCAGGAAAGGACTAAGGAGCATATTCTATCATTTCCAGTGTGCCAGCAAGACTGAACTTGTGGAGGGAAACTGAAGCACCTTTAGTGAAAAAGCAAAAACAATCGTGGACAACTGCAGGTCAGGAAGAAATCTGTGGCTCAAATCCCAAGGGAACTGGCACAGGCTCCAGCAGCTGTTCAGGTGTGTGTGGAGCATCTAGAGAAGAATGAGTCATGACAATGGCAGGAACTTGCACAATCCAACCCAGAGAGGCTCAGCAGGGAGGGCAGCAGAGGAAGCTGATCTGCGTCTCTCACAGTATGGCCAACTTCCAGCTCACCCAAATCCTACCCAGCATGAGGCAGAGAAAACAGCTGCTGTTACAGCAGGCAGGGCTCCGACCGACTGCATCTTCTCATTCGGCACCTGGATGCTGACACTGTGGCTGGAAACTGTACTTCTCTGTGGAGCCACCATGACACAACACTGCTTCCAAGCTTGGCAGGGCTCTCAGCTTGACATTTTATAGATTTTAAAGTTTATCAGGTATAATATTCAAATAAAATCAGCAAGGAGAAAGATTAGCGCCCCCCCCGAGAAGCCACCATGTTGGGTCTGGGAGGATCCAACCAGAAGACAGCTAGCCAGCCTTCCCAGTAAACGGCGCAAGCAGCATGGATTCCAGAAGTGAAAGATCAGTGCCTCCCAAGACCCTGCCATGCTGGGGTCAGGGAGGATCCAACCAGAAGACGATTAGCCAGCCTTCCTGGTGAGCAGTGTGAGTGGCACAGATTCCAGGAAGAGAAAGATCAGCACCTCCCGAGAACCCACCATAGTGGGGTAAGGGAGGATCCAACCAGAAGACAACTAGCCTGCCTTCTTGGTAAGTGGCACAATGGGTTCCTGGAAGAGAAAAGTCAGCACCTCCTGTGAGCCTACTGGCACACAGGCTGAGAATCAACCCCCCCACCACACCCCCACCATAAGCAACCTGCTGGTTTGGAGGACTGGCTAAGTTGATAGCAACTAAGGTACATAAAACAGCTAAATGCTTGTATTGTTTGGTGGATTTTGCAGGCCTGGGAGGATGACAGTATGCAATGTAGCAAACATGGGAGATTTCCTTCTATTTTGTCTTTAAGGCCCAATATTGTTCTCACTGTTTTTGCTTTATTCTGATTAATTGTTTTGCTTTATTCAATATTCTGTTTTGATTAGTTTTATTCTGTTTTGTTTTTGGTTTCATTTTGCTATACCTGATGGAATGGACAACTATTGTGAAGATTACAAGATATACTACAGTAGCTATTGTTTTCCTAGTATCCTGCTTTGAAGTTCTGTGCCAATTCTACTGCTTTGTTTTGATTGACCTCGTTCTGTTTTTGTTTTGTTGGATTTTACTATCTTTAAAATAAATAAATAAATGAAACCAGCAAAAATATATTTTGGTAAAGTTAATGTGAATGGGTCAATTAGCAGCATTTATTAAGGATTATCTTCTGCTAGTACACAGAAGAAAAGGAAATATTTAAAAAAAAAAAAGGAAAGAAAGAAAATCTGGAAATCCTCTTGCTTCCCTCAACTGGCTCCATATTCATACTTCCAAGTGTTTACGTCCCATTGTTGTCCTTCTCATCCTCTGACAAATGTACCAAGGGACCTGCCTGCAGTCCCCTCCATCAGTCTACCTGGGTCTATTGATTGTCCTCCTCTAAAATTGCAATAGTGACCCTTTTCTGTTTTCTTCCTTCTTGGTGGCAACAACCTTAGCCATCTGCTCAGAAGCCACCAGTCTGTGAAATCTTCCTCCATGTTCCCACAATACCTTGTACATATGTGCATTCTACTCGTGATAGCAGCAGTATCGGCCCACTGAGGACAGATTCCTCACTGCTCTGTTACACTCTTCCTGTGGCATTACCGCTTCATGTCTGTCTCTCCACAGAAACTGCAAGGGTGCAAAGGTAGGGAAATTCTATTTGCCTTTGAATTCTCAAGGCTTCAAACAAGGCCTGCCAGTCATAGACTACAAAAATGGATAAATGAATGGTATATAAAAATTGCTAAATATAAGAATTATTTGCCAAAAACCCTGAAGAATTCCATCTCTCTCTCTCTCTCTCCCTCCCTCCCTCTCTCTCTCTCTCTCTTTCTCTCTCTCTCTCTCTTTTTCTTGGTACCAGGAATCAAACTCGACCTTGTACTTGGCCAGGCAGGTGCTGCACTGCTGAGCTATATTCCCAGCCCCAAGAATCCCATTTCCATAGCTTTGGCTAAGTAACTATGTGACTCTCTATAAAGTTTTAGTTACCTTAACTCCAAATAATGGTAGTACCTATCTGACAGAGGTGTTACTAAGATTCTATGAGATACTGCATATGAAGAGCTCAACACAGGCCTGGTATGGGGTAAATATTCAATAAATATAGGTGATTTCTTATTGGAAGTATTATCTTCTTTTCCTTCCTTCCTTTCTTTCTTCTTTCTCTTTCTTTCTCTCTCCCTCGCTCCCTCTCTCTCTCTCTCTCTCTCTCTTCTTTCACTCTTGATCTTGCTCTCGCTTGCTTGCTTGCTTTCTTTCTCTCTCTTTTCTTTCTTCCAGGAATTAAATTCACAACTTCATGCTTGCCAAGCAGGTACTGTGCCACTGAGCTATATCCCTCACCCTTTCTTTTTTCTTTATTTAGGCAGGATCTTGATGTACTGCCCATGCTGGTCTTGAACTTGCAGTTCTCTTGCCTTGGCCTCCTGTGTAGCTAAGCTTACTGGCATGCACCACTGAGTCCACCTGAGTAGCAGCATTCTTCTCTACAGATCCTTAGAATCACAACAGTTTCCTTTCTGGAATCCTTTCAGTGTGAACATAGCTAAAAGAAATGGGACAAACTAGATGCCTGTCAGGACCCTTCTGACTTAGGAGCCAAAGGACACAAGGCCCTTACTGTTGGGCAAAGGTGGCAGAGATGGGAATGCTGAACTATGTTCCAGAAAATGACAACTACGAAGCACTACTGAGCATAATCTTTGACTTTCAAGAAGGGGGAAGGAAGAGTTGTTTCCTGCAGGGAAGGATGCTTACCAGTTTTGTTTTGTTAAAAACATGTTTTGACTTTTGCAATTTCAAACACACAGTAAGAAATCAAGTAAAATAAGAAGCTTTAATAGGAATAAAACTTAAACACTAGTTTCCAAATGTTTGTGCATGAGATGGAGTTCAAAATCCATTAATCAGATCTTTAACCCCCGAATCTACATTATTAAAATTTTGTAACTTGCTAAATATAAATTTAACATTTTATAATAAAGAGAACTGGTATTTTAGTTCTGTTTGTTACAGTGCTGTTTGACAGATGAAAAATCAGGTCCTTGGTTGCATGACAGGTCACAGCCAGTTCCCTTCCTGTGTCACTGGAAATTTGTCCTTGTCTAAGCAACTTACACACATATATGAAGCACAGTTATATGTAACAGAAACATCACACTGTCTTGTAGCTGTGGTTCTGCAGCCATTTCAGACTTCTGCTAAAAATTACACCTCTCAGTTGAGTTGGGGTATTTTTAGGTCAAAGGTTTTGTCCTAAAGCTTATTTATTTTTATAACAAGGCAATCTTCATTGTGTGCTAGTAGCACTTTGCAGTGATGTGAGACTTAGAACAAAATTTTTATCTGATTCTGTCAGACTACCTTTGTCCATTTCATACAAATCTAATCTGAGTGCCAATTGTAGCCATCGTAATCAGAATTAGTATGTATTAAGTATTCATAAGGTACAGGTTATTACAAATTGTCTTAGATATGGAAGTTGTTTCAACTGAGCAAAGCAAATGAGAATTCCTAAACCTTTTCTACCTAAAAAGACACGGACAGGCCCAGAAGCTGGCTCCTCCCACAAAAACGGTGATCAACAGACAGGGACAACAAAGAGGATTTTCAGATTAGTGTTGCTCAAAATTAGCAGTGTAAGAATTATCTGGAGAGCTGCTAGAACATTGACTCCTGGATTTTGGTCCCAGAAGTTCTGACAGTAGGTCTGAAGGGAGGCCTAGTAATTGCATAATTTGCATTTCTAACATGTTTCCATGTGATCCTGAAGCTCTTGATCTAGGGCCCACACTTCCAGAACTATGCTCCAGTACTAAACAGAACTAAAACTATCATCTGATGGTTCCCATCTTCCAGCCAGCTCTTCTTGCCAGCCATAAAGGGCCACAGGCAAGGGTGGCACTAATGGAAACAAGTTCTTCCAGGAACCTATCCAAATTCCATTATCCAAAGTTCATTATCTCTAGCAATGTATGATTTAAAACCTTAGATACCAAAACTCTATAGTCATCTTCTGGCTACTCAGAATGTTGGCAAACACCATAGTTCACAAGCTCCTGAATAAAGAGGCTCTACTGGTTCATAACAACCGATTAAAGGAGCCCATTCAAGAAGGAGGTGGCCCTTAGTGACTGACTGTGTGAGAGGGGTGCCCCAAAATATGAAAGTACAATTTATCCACTCTCCTACTGATGAATATGTAACTACTGCCGCTCAATTTTTCACTGTTATAAAAATATGGTAAAGAAGATACTGGGCCATATTGGAATATTCTTCCCACTTATGTGAGTATCTCTGTGGCGTAGAGTATCAGAAAAAAAATAGTGAACTGGATCAGAGGGTATTAGGCTTTTTACATTATACAGTGCCCTCACTTCTCAAATCCCAATTTTAATTCCATGAACATCTTCCAAAAGTATTTCTCTAAAAGAATTTAGTACTATGCCAATATTTTCACCAGGCTCTTGGCCTGATATTATAGATTTTTAAAAATGTATGTGCTATAAGATTCAAATAACATCAGCAAAATATATTTTGGTACAGTTAATGCCAACGGGTCAGTTAATAACATTTATTAAGTATTATCTTCTGCTAATACATAGAAGAAAAGAAAATATGAAAAAAGAATTTAGTATTATACTAATATTTCCATGAGGCTCTTGGCTTGACATTTTATAGGTTCTTTAGTTTATGAGCTGTAAGATTCAAGTAAAACCAGTGAGCTATCTTTATTCTGGTAAAGTTAATGTGAACTGATCAGTTAATAGTGTTTATTAAGTACCATCTTCTGCTAGAACACAGAAGAAAATATTTTTAAAAAGAAAGAAAAGCTGGTTTGTGACCCTCTCTCTGACCTTGGCATAAACATTACTTCCTAAAAGAAGCCTGGTGATGTCTCCTATCCAGCTCAGGCTCCGTGTTATCAAACTCATTGTACCACACTCTCCTTCAGAGAACGTAAGTGTGATTACATAGTCACTAGGGTGGGTATATGATTAACAGCCCTCTGCCTCACTAACCTGTAAATTCCAAAAGATCAAGAACTGAGCCTATGTCTGCTCTTATTATTTCCATTTTATCCAGACCATTTTGCTAAGTGATTGGCTTATAGTTGAAGCTCAATAAATGTAGAGAAAGATAAAAAAAGAGAATATGAAAGAACGAAAATTAGAAACACAATTGAATGTACTCATTTCTTCTAGATGATAGTTGTCATTTAGAGAAAAAGAAATATATAAATACTATACATAGTATTCAAGGCTATTCATAGGAAACTAAATTGTGGGTGCACGGTGTGAACACAACTATACACTCATGCTCTGGCATTTGGACACAGCACTACACACCTGTTTTTATAAGTCAGACGAACAGTTCTTGTACCTTCACATTTTCCAGGTTGCTGTTCTTTGGATGCTTGTTCCCATTTGGAAATAATGTCACAAATCTACAAGGAAAGTAGGAAAAGATTTGCAGGGCTTTCAAAACCAACATTTCTGGATGACAAGTATGTCTGTAGGCTGACAATTTTCAATTAATATGATCAAACCAAATGCACTCAAGCTTTTTGTCGTCAGCTTCTGTGCAGTTTCGGGTGTGGAGCTTAATTATAAATTGCTTTTTTTTCCTCTACTTATCCTTTTGGCACACATTAACTTTGGACTGTGGCCATGAATTATTTACTCAAAAAAGAATCTTAATGCAGGACGGCATGAGACTGGAACCAAGAAGATTCCAGGGATTTTTTTCATGATTTGGCCACTGATGAAACAATTTTTCCAACTTCTGAATTTACAAAGATCGGAATAACTGAAAATACATAAAAGAAATCAGAAATATAATACGGGAAAAGGGTCTACACCCAGTTCTTGCTGTTTGCTTTCAAGTAAATCTTTTCTCTCTCTAAACTTCCATTTCTTCTTTTGCCACATAAGCAGACTGTTTCTCATAGGTCTCTTATATAACTATAATCCTATAGTTCTAATTGTTCCCATCACTTGATGGAAACTTTATTGGATTCCTTTAATTATAATCTGGAAAATATTTTTAAAATCTCTGCTTTATTTCCATACATCCATTTTCTACCCATCTGTCCAGCTGCAGCTCTGCTCTTTCCTAGTTCCCAATGCTGAACTCAATCTCTTCCTCTGTGCACAGTTCACAGTGCTTGTAAACATTTATCATGCTTGGTCCTAACTGACACTATGTGATGAATCTATTTTTCCCTAAGTAAAATTGAAGTTCTCTGTGTGCAGAAGACATTTCTGGTCCTTCTTTTGTTCCCTACTGGGTCCAGTCCAGCTCCTGGGACACTGAAAATAGTTCAGTAATATTGCTCAATGGAAGAGGAAAAAATGAAAAGCCATTTTGTGAGTTTCCACCCTTCATTTTTCTTATGTTCCTATCAGAGTATCAATACCACTATGGATTCCCTTCTCCTCTCTTTCACGTGGAGTATGTGTGTATACAGATTGCATGTTAGATTTTTATGGCTTCACCAAAGTACTGTAGTTTCCTTTTTTGGTGAAGATTAGGTTATTTAACTTTTTTTTATTTTAAAAACAAAACAACAACAAAAAAGAATAAAAATGATGATATAGAATTGCAAAACAAAATAATAGGAAATTAACACTAGTTAATACTTCATATTGTTAACTTCAAAGTAGCTGTTCAGATTACAAGATTTAGGCACAAAAATAAACTATCAAACAGTGAAAACACAAACTTCTTTTTGAACTAACAGAGATTAGTAGTGTAGTTATTTATCTTGTATATTTATATTTACATATACACACATATATGTACATACATATATATATGTATATATATACACATAATCTTTTCCCTTTTTTCTTCTCTCCTTTCCCCTTGCTTAACTTTTTCGAAAACTACTGAACTCAACTTCTTGTAAAAGCTCAAGTAGCTTCTCTACTGTTTGCCAAGTTTGGCTCCTTAAAAGAGCTTGGTGTCACCTTGATGTTTCCTTGAAGGCAATGCTCTAGATCTCTGCCAGACGGGTCGTCAGTGAACAGTGCAAATCCAGACAGCACGGGCTTCCTCATCCCTGTGTCCTGGTTCAGAGTATTCAGAAACTCTTCCACAGTGGTGGACGCATCAAACCCCACAACCTAGACCAAAATAACGAAGCAGATCTCTTCATAAAGTGCATATAAACATTACACCAACATGTCACAGGGAAACTGGACAGACTGGATGCATGATTAATAATAACATATATCGTAGTTCTCTAGGTGTTGTAACTTTTTGTCACAAAGCTCCACTGGAGAAGTTTAACAGGGCTACCTCCGTAGTTACTTTGTTGGAAGAATTCAGAGATCTCAGCTTCAGCCAACAGACATAAAGTCAGAAGAGAAAGATCATTTGCTAGTTATAAATGTTATCCAGAGATATTATGCTTACCATTAGAAGAAAAACCAAGAAAACAATATGCAATCTAAGTAAATGAACAATAAGTGCATTTAAATGAATGAATGCTTTTATGTGCTTAATGTTTGTTTCTTTAATAGGTAGTTAAGTATCCAAATTCTGTGATAAAAGGCTTATGGCTACAAAGACTAATTGCTAACTTTGGAACATGTTTCCTCCAGTTAATAAGCAAGATCCAGATCTGACAGTTGGGAGGGCCTCGGGGAGTTTTCCCAGATAATTTTTGAGATTTTGAGATTTTAAAAGATTACAATTGTACATACCTGGTGTGACTAATCATTTGCTTACCTAGTAGGTACACAAACCAGGAAAAACTTGACCAAAGTGTTTTTGGTTTTCTCCATCAGACAGTGAAACTCATCCCTTACTTGGTTCAATGTGAATTCGTTTTTAATGTGAAGCCTTTTTAGTAAAACTGTTTCAAAACTGAGCTGTTTGTCTGTTTTCGATTTTTTTGAGACAGAATTTTACTATGTAGTCCAGGCTGGCCTTGAACTTGTGATCTTCCTGCCTCAGTCTCCCAAGTGCTGAGATTTCAGGTGTGCACCATCATACCTGATTAACAATTTAAGATTGAATTGCAGCTTTATCACTGTTGGGTGCCGACCACACTGGGTAGTCTCACTTCTGTATTCTACTGGAGTTACACATAGGATTTGTGTGCAAGCATGTTTTGTTATGGTAAAAGGCTAACCTACCTGGTACAGCCCATTCATGAAGTGCACTGGAATACTAAAGGGCAATGAGTGATGATACGGGTTTCGAAGAAGGGTGGAAAGAATTTCCATCCTTGAGGGTCTTGCTTCTCGGTCCCCATTCTGTTGTGTTCTTTCTACACATCGCTGGCAGTAAATGGCATATTTTCCAAATTCTGTCCTGTAATACAAAATTTAAGATAAAATCTGAGAATAAATTTAATTAAGATAATGTAACATATGTACCCATTAAGAAAGGTTCTCTTGCTGTTTATTATTACAATATATTATGCTCATTCTGACAGTCATTTTTATTTCACACGCTCTTTTATTTTAAAAGTGCTTTAACTTTTCTCAAATTCTAATTTCTTTTCTTTTGCATCAGATTGACCCAAATGTCTCTACAAAGCAATCTTCATCTTTTTTGTATTGTTTTGTTTTGTTTGTGGTACAGCTGTACTTTACCTGAGCTACATGCCCAGTCCTTTTTATTTTTTATTTTGTGATGGGGCCTCACTAGCTTACCCAGGCTGGCCTGAACTGTGCACTCTTTCTGCCTCAGCCTCTCAAGTACTTGGGATTAGAAGCCTGTGCTAGCACATCTGGCTTTCTGTATTATCACAGTAACAAATTGGATTTAAAATTACCAGCCATTATACTCAATATATAATGATTATAGTAACCAAACTAAAGAAAACAATTGTATAAAGAATAGTATACAGGCCGGGGATTTAGCTCAGTGGATAAGCACCTGCCTGGCAAGTGTGAGGTCGTGAATTTGAACCCCAGTACAAAAAAAAAAAAAAAAAAAAAAAAAAAAAAAAAAAAAAAAAAAAAAGAAAAGAA
Source organism: Dasyprocta punctata (assembly GCA_004363535.1). Taxonomy (NCBI): domain Eukaryota; kingdom Metazoa; phylum Chordata; class Mammalia; order Rodentia; family Dasyproctidae; genus Dasyprocta; species Dasyprocta punctata. Next base: position 65,488 of record RJWM01002539.1, on the reverse strand, counting down.
AAAAAAAGAAAAGAAAAAGAAAAAGAATAGAATATGGTAAATTAAAAAATATGATGTAGAAGGTTCTCTCTTGAAAAACTGAAGGCTAATGCTTCAGTAAGAAAATGTTTTCAAACAAACAAATAAAAATGTTTTCCTTCTTTATGCTACAAAATATGCGCTTGTTAAAAATGTTAACAATTAAACAAAACCACTAGGGAAAACAACGTGAAAAGCTAGAGTATTTTTTTTCTTCATTTGTAAGTAATATAAAGATTACATATAATCTTTATTTATGAAGATAGAGTGATAACACTTCTAAACATATTTGTATTCAAATGACTGTTATGGCAATCATATAACCTTTAATCATATAACCTTTAACCTAGAATGCCCAGTGAACTGCAGGGTATTTTCCTGTTGTTTCCAAGTTGCTTTTTGTTTTCACTGTAATTTGTTTGTGTTAGTGTCAAAGTCTATTTAGTTAACCTCACATGAACCTCTGGGTGGGCAAAATGATCCTGGGTAAGCCTTGGTTGAGTGTCCTGGGTCCCATTCCAAGAAAACTATTCTGATTGCTAGATTTGAAATGTCTTTTTTAAAGGAGTAAAAATTCTAAAGTAATTTAAATACTTAACAATTGTGAAAGCCCAGGGATGATCATAGAGAAAGTCTTTCACAAAAAAGAATTCAATGTGGAGAAAAACAGTAAAAAGGAAAACTAAGGAAATAAAATAATTGGTTTTATTGAATGAGCACCCACAATGCTAAGTTGTTCATAGTTGAAATGCACATAGACGTTTCACTTGATAATGTTCTATGCTTTTACTGCTATCCTCGATAAGAATTTAACATGACAAAAGAAATACTTTTTAAGCTCCATATAAATGGTAACCAAAGGCTTCCTATACCAATATTTGTTTCACGCATTCTTCTGAAAATGTAATGTTTTCAAACACTTATGATATTTTGTAGACTTTCAGAGGCCATATAAAGTTTTCTGCACACCTGGAATCTGCATTCCTCTTTAGATGGAGCCTGAGGAGCCACAGGAAAGGATGATGGGGAAGGAAGAGCCCAACGCAGAGTGCCAAGAGCTGCCAGCCCTGGACAGAGAGAAGTACGGCAGATTACAAACCATTCCGGTCACACAGCCACGCCAGGAGAATGCACCTGACAGGTCGGGAGCGCGACAAGCTGATCACTGTCTCTCTTAATCCAAAAATGTTTTGTTTCTCCCATAGATACATGATCTCTTTAAAGCATTTATACTACATTAAAAGCACAGAAATTCCACATTGAGTAACTAGTTGTGCATATTGTTGTCTACAATTGAGGGACCAAAGCATTAGTAGATGTGGTAGTATTTTTGACATCATGCTCAAAGATTAAGAGACATTATTTTTGTTCAGTTATGTGTTTACTCATTCACTGAATGTAAGTAACTTTGAGAAAGGCAGATTATAACATTGTAAAAAAAAATTTTACACTCAAAGCCAGAAGCCATCTAACCCCTCCCCACACGTGGCAAGTATAAAAATGTTAACAGAGGTGTAGATGTGATTTTTTGTGAAGGACCACCTGGACGACTCTGCTTGAAAGAAGAGCAATTATCTCCACTTTGGCTAAACCTGCCCCCATTTCCATATATTGACATGTATGGCCCTGTTTCCATATATTGATATGTACAGAGTTGGTTGGGACTTTTCCTTATCCCTTCAATTGGCTTTAAGCAATGCAAATTGGTCTAGCCAGGTGCTGATGTGTAGGCTTTGAAGCCAGGCGACAGATCAGTGTTACCCCATCTCCATACCTCCCAAAAAGCATGTGTGAGCTGGGCGGGAGGAAAAGTCATGCTCCATGCTGTTTTCTGGGATCACAGCCTCAAGATGAGAGGCTATGACTTCCCAGGGCATAAAAGATTACACATCAGAGCTGAAGCACCGACCCCAAAATATTAGATACTACCTCAAATTGTGCTATGCAGATTACTCCTTCTGCATATCCTTCTCTCTGCATATTGCAGAGGTGATTTCAGGCCACCTACCTAGCCCAGCTCACAGCACTCACGTACTTCCCACCACTCTTACAGTCACTTATCCCGGAGACACTCCACTCATTGAGAATTAGTAAAACCTGGGTTCAGCTCTGGGTTGAGGCCCTTGTTCCAGTTAACCATCACCCTAGTTGGACTTAGGACCCCTTTGGTTCCCTACATCTGTAGACATGCCTTAGTGTCTTTATTCTCACTGTGGGTTGCACTGGAAGTGGTAGATGGAATTAATCAGCTACAAATCCAATAATTTTTCCATAGAATTACAAATATAAACTTCCTGGACTGTGATGAGGTCCGGGAAGAGCTCACTATAATGTTTATTTTTTCTTTGCTCTGTTTTGTATTCTTCCTATATATTTTTTCCCACTGAGCGAGTATAACTTCAGTAATTTTAAAAATATTATATAAAAAGGGAGAAAGGAATAGGCACTGTTCCTGCCTTTGAGAATTCTACAGCCTAGTAGGAGACAGTTACATATCTAAATAGTAAATTATCATATAACATAGTAATACAATAAATTAATTTTTTAAGTCTAACCAGTGGAAGGAATGACTAACTGCTGGTGGGGTCATGGAAGCATTCATAGGGAAGATGTAGCTTGGGTGAGTGAAATCTGCAAGTGGGAAGAAAGACAGAAGAATCCAGATAACAGGGCTAGTGCCAAGTACAAGAGAGAGAACACTCCAAATGCAGGGTATATTTGAAGAACAGAGAGGATTTATTCACTGTTTGCTGGAAGCAGGAAGTGGAGAAAGAGTTGCCAGTAGCATAAGCTTATGAATTTAAGCTTCAGAACTCTTTTCTTGTATAGGCTCCTTCCAGGGCCTTCCGAAGAGCACTGGCATTATTAACTTTGTTTACATGGTCATATATTTTTTTTCCTGTCTTTTTGAGACAGAGTCTTGCTATGCAGTTCAGGCTGGCCTTGAGCTCACTTTGTAGCCCAGGCTGGTCTCGAACTTGCAATGATCCTTCTGCCTCAGCCTCCTGAGTGCTGGGATTATAAGTATGCATCATGTTTTTAAGGATGTGGAGATGTAATACATTTTGTACTCTGTTTTTTATTTTTTAATTTTTTTTTTGGTACCAGTTATCACACTCACAGCCTCGTGCCTGCCAGACAGGCACTTAGGCTGCTGAGCTAAATCCCCAACCCTATATTTTGAGACAGGGTCTCACTATGTAGTTCAGGCTGGCCTTGAACTCATTTTGTAGCCCAGGCTGGTCTCGAACTCATAACCATCCTCCTGCCTCAGCCTCCTGAGTGCTGGGATTAAAGGCGTGCGCCACCACACCCGGCTATTCTGTTTTTCTTAAAGAGGATTTCTTAAATTGTGTAAGCTTCAAGTCTCCTGAAACTTGGCTCTAAACCTAAGCATTTCATACACTAGGATAAGCAATTTCAATTTTATTCTGTGTAAACAAGGAGTCATTAAGCAAAGATAAAAAGGAGGTCAGCCAGGCACAATGGGGCACACCTGTGTCCCTAGCAATCTGGAGGCTGAGGCAAGAGGGTCACGAGTTTCTGCCCAACCTGGGCAACTTAGTGACTTAACAAGACCCTGTCTCAAAATAAAAAGGGTTGAGGATATAGCTCAATGTGAAGGCCCTCGGTTCAATTCCCAGTACCACAAGCAAACAAACAAACCACCACCCAAACAGGGGTTCATTAAACCGTAAACGCAAGTAACTAAATAAGACCCTGAAAATATATTTAACCGCACTAACAATTATAAAAATGCAGCCCAAATCAATAGTAAAATACTGTTTTTTATCCTGGAAAGAATTTAAAGGAAGAATTACATTGAATAATATTGGCAATATAGGGAAACTGAGCTGAAAGGAGTTCACTGGGTCTTTATGTAAGATTTACTTTCAAAGATGTCTACTCTAAAGGAATTTATTATAGAAAAAATATTCGTAATAATTGGTATTAATGTGACCATTAATGTTTTGAACAATGTTTGGGATATAAATGATGTGATTATGTTCTATGGTTTAAAAAAGTGTAACTTCAAAAGTATGAAACACTGTGTCCATAAATCTATACATACATACACATTCATGTAGAAACATATTGATATATAAACCAAAAGGACACAGATCAAAATATTAATTAGCTATTTTTCCTTTCACTTTTTGTATATTCCAAACAGCTATACTAAATGCATCATTCTTATAATTGGGAGAACGGCATCATTTTAAATTGCACATATAGGTACCGATATATACCTGCAATGGTCCTGGTTGGTTCTGTGGCTGTCTTCGTCTTGTCTGTTTAATAAGCTGACAGCAAATTTCATTCTGGAGCTCAGGATGTGTCAGACAGATCTGCAAAGCGCTCTGGGCTAGAGATATGTGGTAATCGATCGCAGGGGAGTCAACTGCAGCATTTATAAAAAGTTGGCAGGTCTGAATTAAACAAAAAAAGTAATAAGGTAAAAAATAATTTTTGTCTAAAGTGATGGGGAGAGATATATTAAGATAATACTAATCAAAAGAAATCCTGAGTGGCTATGATAACAGCTGACAAAGAAGATTTCAGAGCAAAAAATTCTGCCAGAGATAAAGAGGGTTATCCTTATAATGATACAGGGGTCAGCTCATTTAGAGGATATAAATATTCTAAACATTTACATATGTAATATGGAGCTTCAAAATACTGTATATGTTCACCTCATCCAGTATAATATTCATTTTATTTATTTATTTATTTAATTTTTTTATAATATTCATTTTAGTCATTTCATTTTCCTCTCTAAAAGTTCTATTTAGGTCCTTTAAATACCTTCAATTACCCTCCTTAAAATATTTGTATGGCCCCCAGAGACTGCCAACTCCATGTATTCAGATCCTCAAATAATGTCTTTCCATATTATAATGGGTTAGTTTGCAAGGCCAATAGAAAGTGCCAGGCCATTTCTGGGATTAGGTTATAAAAAATACGTGGCTTCCATCTTGGCTGCTCTTTCCTTCTCTGATGGTTAGCTGTTAGACGATGCAACTGTCATGTCCTGAGCAGTTATAAGGAGAGACCCATGCAGTATGGAATGGAAACTTCATGTGAACAGCCATGCGAGCAGATCTAGATCCCTCTATCCCACTCAGGTTTTTGGATTCCCCAGCTAGCAGCTTGACAGTAACTTCCTGAGACCCTGGGCCAGGACCATCCAGTTAAATGTTTCCAGATTCCTGGCCCTCTGAAACTGTGTGAAACATTAAGTGCTTGTTGTTTTAAGCCACTAAATGTTGGGGAAATTTTTTAAATGGAGTAATAAATAACTCATACATAGAAATGTTCTTGGCTGCTATCACCTTTATCATTTCTAGAGAGATTTCTGTGATTGTTTTTTCTCATTGTTATATGTCATACTTAACCCGATTCTTGTATGTCTAGGATTTTTTTGTTTGTTTGTTTTTTAGAGACAAGGTCTTGTTATGCAGTTCAGGCTGGCTTTGATCTCACTATACAGCCTAGACTGGCCTCAAACTACCAGCAATTCTCCTGCCTCAGCCTTCCAAGTGCTGGTGTTACAGGCATGCAACTCCACACCCAGTTCTTGCTTGTGATTTTTTAAAAAAAATTTTAAAGAGAATAAAACAAAACAAACAGAACAAAGCAGATCAGAACAAAACAATGCAAGCAACACAGGATTTCAAAACAAGACAAAAGGAAATCAACAGTGGCTACCATAATCTCTTTTGTTTTCTTCGAAATAGTTGTCCATATCTTCACACACAATGAATTCAAACAAAACAAAATAGTATAAAACCAATAAAAACAAAAGAATGAAAGCATTATAGGCCTTCAAAACCAGACAATAGGAAAATCAACAATGGCTACAGTAATGTCTCTTCAAGATAGCTGTCCACACTTTCACACATATTGAAATCAAATAATACAAAATAGACTAAAACCAATCAAAACAAACAATAAAAGCATTACTGGACTTCACAACAAGATGACAGGAAATCATCAATGGCTACCATAATGTCTCATTTTCTTCACAGTAACTGTTCATACCATCATACATAATAAAATAAATTCTTGTAAACTCTTTAGGAGAAGTTCTAGGCATGTATAAGCCTATACATGTATATCTATCCTTTCTGTATTAGAGGGAAAAACAAATCAAAACATAACAAATTACAAGAAAAACAAGAAACAAAAGAGACTAATAAATAACAATAACAAAGATACCAAAACAAAAACAATACAGGATTGCAAAACAAGGTGATAGGAACATAACTAAGGTTGTTATTTTGCACAGTTATCTTCAAAAGTGTCACTCAGATTACCATATATAAACATACAAAATTGATCTAATCCTATGAATGTTAACTGTTTTGTTCCAAGAACTAATAGAATTAGTAATAAAATCATCTTAGCTCTCTTAAGTGCATATGTACAAATTTATATATTTTTTTCTTTTCTCTTTCTTCTTTTTTCCTTTTCCCTATCTGAGTTATTTTTTCCCCTTTGGACAATTTGTTACCCTTTCACAATATTTACTAAAGATTTTGTATCTTATTTACTCTTTCAGTTCTTATACTAGGGAGACAATACAGTATTTACACATGTGAGTTTGATTTATTTCACTTATGAGTATGGTCTCAAGTCACATCCAATTACCTATAAAAGCCTCAGTGTGATCCTTCTTTTATAGCTGAGTAGTACTCCATTGTATAAAAATACCACATCTTTTTTATCCATTCCTCAGCTGATGGGTATTGAGGTTGTTTCCAAGATTTTGCTATTACAAATTGTGCTGCTATAAACATGGGTGCACAAACATCACTGTGCTATGGTGTTTTCAATTCTTCTGGGAAAATGCCCAGAAGTAGAATAGCTGGGTCAAATGGGACTTCCAATCTCAGCTTTTTGAGGAACCTCCAGACTGATTTCCACAGTGGTTGCACCAGTCTACACTCCCACCAACAGTGGAGAAGGGCTCCAATATTCGTTATTGATTTTATTGATCCTGGCCACTCTTTCTGGAGTGAGATGGAATCTCAGTGTTGTTTTAATTTGCATTTCTCTAATGACCAATGATGCTGAATATTTTTTCATGTATTTATTTGTCATTTGTATTTCTTCAGTTGAGAAGTGTGTATTCATCTCAGATGCCCACTTTTGGACTGGGTCTTTGAATTTCAGGGGTCTGATTTTTTAAAATTCTTTACATGTTCTAGAGAGAAGTCCTTTGTCTGAGGGACAGCTGACTAAGATTTTTTCCCAATTCGTGGGTTTTCTTTTTACTCTATTGGAGATTTCCTTTGGCATGCAAAAACTTTTTAATAAGATCCAATCCCAGTTACTGCTTCTGGGAAGTATTTTCCATGCAGTTCGATTTTTGTTCATGGATTCTCTGCCTACCCCTATGCCTTCAAGATTTCTACCTACTTTGTCTTCCAGCAGATTTAGTGTTTCTGTTTTAATATTTAGATCTCTGATCCATTTTGACTTTAGTGCATGGTGTTAGGCATGGGTCTAGTTTTAGTTTTCAGCATATGGAAAGCCGTTTTTTCAGCACCACTTATTAAAGAGGCTATCTTTCTTCTGGTGAACATGTTTGGCCCCTTTGTCAAAAATAAGGTGGCTAAGTGTGTTTGTAGTTACGGTTGTATCTTCTAATCTATTCCATTGGTCTTCAGGTCTGTTTTTATTCCAATACAATGCTGATTATATCCCAGTAGCTTCATAGTACAACTTGAAGTCAGGGATTGTGATGTCTCCTGCCTTGTCTTGGTTGCCCAGAATTGCCTTTGCTAATCTAGGTCTCTTCTGGTTCCAGAGGAATTTTAGGAATGATTTCTCTAGATCTGTGAGGTATGTTAATGGTATTTTGATTGGAATTGCATTAAATCTGTATAACAATTTTGGGAGAATGGCCATTTTCATAATGTTTGTTCCTCCAGTCCATGAACAGGGAATACCTTTCCATTTTCTGAAATCCTCTATGATTTCCTTTTTCACAGTAATGTAATTTTCAATGTATAGATCTTTTACTTCCTTTGTTAGATTGATTCCTAAGTATTTCATTTTTTTTTTGGATGCTATTGTGAAGGGCGTGGCTTCTCTTATTTCTCTCTCAGTGAGTTTGCTGTTTGTGTACAGGAATGATACTGATTTTTGAGTGCTGACTTGGTATTCAGCTACATTACTGAATTTGGTTATTACATCTAGAAGTCTTTCAATGGAATTTTGGGGGTCTTCTATGTAGAGTATCATATCATCTGCAAATAATGATAACTTAACTTCTTCCTTTCCTATCCTTATTCCTTTTATTTCTCTCTCTTGTCTAACTGCTCTAGCTAGTATTTCCAGCATGATATTGAATAGGAGTGGTGATAATGGACATCCTTGTCTTGTTCCTGATTTTAGGTTGAAAGTTTTCAGTTTTTGTCCATTCAGTAAGATGTTCGCTGTTGGTTTATGATACATGGCTTTTATCAGGTTGAGATAAAGACCATCTATTCCGATTTTCTGTAGGATTTTTATCATGAATGAGTGTTTGATTTTGTCAAAAGCTTTTTCTGCATCGAGACGATCATGCAATTCTTGTCCTTGGCTCTGTTGATATGGTATATTACGTTTATTGATTTGCATATGTTGAACCATCCCTACATTCCTGGGATGAATCCCACTTGGTCATGGTATATAATCTTCTTGATGACTTGGTGCATTCTATTTACCAGTATTTTATTGAGAATTTTGGCATCTCAATAAAGATTGGCTTGTAATTTTCTTTTTTGGTTGGGTCTTTCTCTGGCTTTGGTATTAGGGTAATGCTTGCTTTCAGGAATGAATTAAGGAAAATTGCTTCCCTTTCAATTTCATTGAAGAGTTTGAGGAATGTTGGCATTAAGTCTTCCCTAAATTTCTTGTAGAATTCAGCAGTGAATCCATCAGGACCTGGGCTTTTCTTTGTTGGTAAGGTTCTAATTACATTTTCAATTTCATTAACTGAAATTGGGTTATTCAACAGTTTTACATCTTCCTGATTCAGTTTTAGTAATTCATAGGTTCCTAGGAATCTGTCCATTTCTTCTGTGTTATCAAACCTATGAGAGTAAAGGTTATCAAAGTAGGTATTGATGATCATCTGTATTTTCTCAGGGCCAGTAGTGATTTCACCCTTTTCATTCCTTATTGCATGAATTTGAGTTTTTTCTTTCTCTTTTTTGATAAGGTTGGCTAGAGACTTATCAATTTTATTTATTCTTTCAAAGAACCAACTCTTTGATTCGTTAATTCTTTGTATTGTTTTCTTAGTCTCTATTGCATTAATTTCTGCTCTGATCTTTATAATTTCCTCCCTTCTTTTGGCTTTGAGCTTGACTTACTCTTCTTTTTCTATGTTTGAGGTGTAGCATCAGGTTGTTTATTTATGTTCATTCTGCTTTCCTGATGTGGGAATTCAGCACAATAAAGTTTCCTCTGAGGACTGCTTTCACTGCATCTCACAGGCTCTGGTAAGTTGTATTTTCATTTGCTTGTAGATATTGTTTAATTTCTTCTTTAATTTCCTCTGTGACCCATTGATTGTTCAGGAGTGTATTATTTAATTTCCATGTGTTTATGGAGCTTTTGCAGTTTCTTTTGTCATTAATTTCTAGTTTCATGGCACTATGATCAGATAATATGTATGGAATAATTTCAATTCTTTTGCATTTATTTAAGCATGTTCTATGGGCTAGTATATGGTCTATTTTAGAGAATGTACCATGTGCAGCTGAGAAGAATGTATATTCTGATATTGTTGGGTGGAACACCCTGTACATGTCTACTAAGTCCATTTGTTCACAAGTTTGATTCAGTTCTGCTATTTCTTTGCTGATTTTCTGTCTGGTTAATCTGTCTCTTTGTGTTAATGGGCTGTTAAGGTCTCCTATTATAACTGTTTTATTGCTTATTTGATTTTTCATTTGTATTAATATTTGTTTTATATAGCTGGGTGCTCCTGTATTTGGTGTACATATATTTAAGATTGTTATCTCTTCCTCAAGAAGTTTTCCCCTGACTCGTATGTAGTGATCTTCTTTATCTCTTTTGATCATTCTTGGTTTGAAGTTCACATTGTCTGCAAACAATAGCTGCCCCACTTTTTTCTGGATTCCTGTTGCATGGAGTATTGTTTTCCATCCTTTGACTTTCAGTCTATGAATTTCCTTTTGGGTTACATGAGTTTCTTGTACATAGCATATGGTTGGGTGCTGTTTCTTGATCCATTCTGCCAGTCTGTTTCTTTTAATTGATGAATTGAGGCCATTTACATTAATGGCTATAACTGTTATATATTGGATTATTTTTGTCATTTCTTTAACTTTCCTCTCTGTTTAATTGTTTGCCTTGCCTAGTGGTTTCTTTCTGTTGGTGTTCTTGAAGTCATAGTTATTTTTATGTCTATCTAGAATATCTTTCAGTATTCTTTGCAGGGTTGGTTTGGTGCTCATTAAGTTCTTTGTTGTGGAAGTGTCTTATTTCTTCATCAATTTTGAAGAACAGTTTTGCAGGGTACATCAATCTGGGGTGGAAGTCATTTTCCTTTAGGATTTGAAATACCTCATTCCATGCTCTTCTTGATTTCATTGCTTGTGTTGAGAAGTCTGCTGTGATTCTGATGGGCTTTCTTCCCCTATAGGTAATCTGTCTCTTTTCTCTAGTGGCTTTTAATATTCTGTTTGTATGTTGAATTTCTGGGATGTTGATTATTATATGTCTGGGTGTAGATTTAGTTTGTTATGGCTAACTGGAGTTCTATATGCTTCACTTATCTGTATGTCAGTTTCCTTTCCCATGTTTGGGAAATTTTTGGTTATTATTTCTATAAATAGTCTTTTGATATCATTTGTGTTCTCACCTTTTTTGTTTACACCTAGCAATATTATACTGTTTTTCTTTGCATCATCTTGCAACTGTTCAGTTGTTACTTCCTGATTCCTTGTTATTTTTAAAAGATTTTTCCTTTCCTGTTCACTGGTTGTAATCTTGTCTTTGAGGTCCATAAGTCTATCTTCACATTCACTGAGGTGGTTTTGCCAGCTTTTGATGGAGTTTTTGATTTCCTGGATATCTCTTTGAATCTGTTTCATGCATTCTGTTTCTTTCTTATATTGTTCATTCAAGGTTTCTATCTTTTTGCAGTGCTCCTCAATTTTTTTAAGCTATGTCTTCTTTAGATGTGTTCAGCATTTCTTTTATTATGTTTATCATTTCTTCTTTTACCTGGGAGATTATTTCTGATCTGAGTTCTTTTACAGCTTCATGGAGTTGTTTCTTTACTCTAGTTGCTATCATTTCATAAGTTTCAGGTGTATGCTTTACATTTCCTTCTATATTCATATCTCCTAGGTTTGTTTGGGATGGGCTGGAGGTTTGAGATTATATTTTGTTCTTTTGTTTTGTCATTTTCCTGTACTCCCCTTGAGAAGCTGAATGCGAGGTTTCAATTACTTCCTGGGTTGAGGATATCTGTCTACACTGCAGGGAGTCTCTCTGGTTGAGTGGGGCTTGTTAGTCAAGCCTTACCAGGTCCCTAGTGGCACTCAAAGGGTCCTCAAATGTGGAGAGTACATTGGGTGGGCCTTCAGTACACCCAGCGTGGCCCTCTGAAGCTCCCCAGCTATTTGAGGTTGCTGGGTGGGACTCCACCTGGTTCTGAGTGGCACACCAAGGCTGAAAAGCTAGATGGAGTATGTTATGCAGGCCTTCAGCTCATGCCATGTGGCGCACCAAACCTCCCCAGCTGTTTGGGGTCACTGGGCATGGCCCTACTGGATTCCAAGCGAGGTGCCAAGCTTGCATGGCTGGATGGGGTTTGCTGTGCAGGCCTTTGGCTCACACTACTGAGCACAGGCAGTTCCCCTGCCACTCCAGGTCACTGGGTGGGGCCCAACCAGGCTCCTAGGGACCTACCTGAAGGTCCCTGGCTGATTGGGCACACTGGGTTGGGCCCTACCAAGCAAGGTGCGGAGCCTGCATGACTGAATGGGGTTTGCTGTGCAGGGCTTTGGCTTGTGCCACTGAGCACAGTGCTTGTGATTTTTTATTTGATGCAGACATTGTGAACTTTCTTATTGCTGGGAACTGAATTTTTCAGTATTCTTTAAGTATTTCTGACCTTTGTTCTAAGATATAGCTAAATTACCTACAAATAGTTTGATTCTTTCAAAGCTTCTTTTAGGTTTCCATCAATCTAGGACATTGGTGGTGAACTTTTTGGAACTTCAAGGATACAAACAGCTTGCCATAGGTTTGCCACCACTGGTCTAAGACTACTTTGGGCCCATTACTCAGGCAATAATCTTGACCATTTTAATTGATGCCCAATGTGTTAGGCAATCTGTCCCTTCCAGATGATACAAAAACAATTTCCAAGCTGGGCGTGGTGGCACACCCCTTTAATTCCAGCACTCGGGAGGCTGAGGTAGGAGGAGCATTGTGAGTTCGAGGCAGGCCGGCTTGGGCTACAACGCGAGTGCAAGGCCGGCCTGAGCTCCATAGTGCGACCCTGCCTCAAAAACTAGGGCTGGGAGTTTGGCTCAGTGACTTAAGCACCTGTCTGGCATGCACAAGGTTGTGAGTTTGATCCCCGGTGCTGCCAAAAAAAAAAAAAAAAAAAAAAAAAATTTCCAGTTCTGTGTGAGCTCCAGGAAATTTTATGTCTACTCCTTTCTAGTAGTTCTCTCTCCAGACTTGGGTAGTTTTGCATACATTTACGCTTAGTGATTCTCCAAAGAAAAAATATTTTAATTTTTTATCAGTACTGTACATGTTTGCAGTACATAACGTTTACATTCCTTGTATTGGGTTGGTACATGTGCACAATGCATCTTAATTCTTTTTTCATACCCTCTCCCTCCCTTCCCATTCCCTCCATCTCTTGAAATTCTTCATGTTTGAGAAAGATCTATCCTCTATTTTCTATCTTTTATTTTGGTCTTTATTTGTATTTTGAGTTTCTCATATAAGAGAAACCATGCAATACCTAAACTTGTGTGTCTGATGCTGGAGGAAATATAGGCTCTTTAACAAATGGTGCCAGGAAAACTGGCTTTTCACATGTAGAAGATTGAATCTAGCCCTATATTGCACACCATGTACTAAACTCAAATTGAAATTGATAAAAGAACTGGTGTTAAACAGAAATGCTTAATCTTCTAGGGAAAAAAAACAGGTAAAACTCTTGAAGACATAGGTATAGGCTAAGATTTTCTGAACAGAATCCCAATTGCACAAGAAATAGTATTGAGAATGAACAAATGGGATCATAACAAATTAAAAAGTTTCTGCACAGTAAAGGAAACCATCAACAGAGTGAAGAGACACAGAATGGCAAAATTTTTTGGCAGCTATTCTTTAAACAGAGGACTAATATTTAGAATACATAAAGAACTCAAAAATATTAGCCCCCATCCAGAAAAAAAGAACCAATAAAAAATAGACACTTCAGTGAAGAAGTACAGATCACTTATAAATACATGAAAAAATGTTCAGCATCTCTGACAACTAGAGAAATGCTAACCGAGGTTCTATCTCACTCCAGAAAGAAGGGCTATTATCAAGAAATCAAACAGTAACAAATGCTAAAGAGGCTGCAAGGGAAAAGGAACCCTACATTGTTGCAGGAATGTAAACTGGCACCAGCACTATGGAAATCAGTAATGAGAGACCTCAAAAAACTAAAAAATAGAAATTCTATTCAACTCAGCTATTTCCCATCTAGGTATCTTCCCAAGAGAGTGAAAAATATCATATTATAGTGATACATGTGTACTCATGCTTACAGTAGCACAATTCATAATAGCCAAATCTTGGAAGAACCTATATGTTCATCAACAGATGGATGAATAAAAAAATTGTGATATTTATCCATAATGGAGTGCTGCTGTGCAATCAGAAAGGATAAACTTGAATCATTTGTAGGAAAATGCATACACTTTGTGACCATAGCATTAAGTGAAGTAAATCAGACACACAAGCTTAAATATCCCATGTTTCTCTTATATGAGAAACACAAAATATAAATAAAAAGGAAAAAAATACATAGATAATAGGAAATAGGGAGGTAGATCTTTTGAAAAGGGAAGGGGATCAAGAGATGGAGCAAGGGAGAAGAGAGTGGAGAGGAAAGGGATAAAAAAGTTAAGATGTCTATGTACGTGTACCAACTCAGCACAAACAAATATGTACTAATAAAAATTGAGAAATAAAGTGATACAGCTGGAAAGCGAGTTTCAAGTAATCAGTGGTTTCTCACAGAGACTGAGAGAGAAGAATCTAAGGGTAGAGCTGGAGAGGAAAGAGTCTGCTGGTCCTCTCTCAATACAGAGGCTGATGTGATGTGGAAAGTCTTTTCACCTGAGAAGCAAATGGGAAATGACATCTTTTGATATCAAGTGTTTCTCTCGCCTAAACCACACATGGTCTATTTCAGTAAATTTCAAATCGTTACTGAGGAAGCATATTAAATTCACCTAATTTTAGTTTAAAAGATTTTTCTTAATGACATTTGTATTTCCAATATTCTTAGGGCGAAAGCTTATAACCAAAGTTACTATTTTTTAAATTTGGCTCAATTATTTACCAACATTTAATACTTTTACCTTAAATAACTTTATAGCCTCTGTCTGCAGAGCTTCAGAAGGCAGTGTTGTCAGAGGGGAAAGGATTCCTTCTTTGCTGTGACACAGAGTGGGGTGTCTCCATATCTGAGAGGCTAGAAAGGAGAACACAGGAACAGAAAACAGAATGATTTATTTATTTAAGCTTCCCATTAAATGAACCATGAGCTTTGTTAGCGCTATCAGGTCTGGCCCACAACTTGCATCACAAACGTCAGGGGAAACTTTTGGCACTGTTATTTTATTTCAGTTGCCAGGCCATTTTGATTCTCATGTTTCTGTTTTGAATAAACTAAACGTACAAGAGTTGGAGTTCTAATTTGCTGGCCTGCAACATGTCTAACAGGACATTGTCATGTTGTTTAAATGTGCCAACAGGTGGTGACCTATGCGGGGCATGAGAAGGAGTGGGGATACACAGAGAGTCAAGTAGGAGAAGATATGAAGATAAAGCAGAACTGGAAGTGATGCCTGAAACCAGTATTGATTAAATTCCCATTCTGTACACTGCACATAATATATGGTCTCTGTTCAAGTATAGGATAGAATCTAAATTCTCAGTGCAAACCCTTGGCCATAGAAGACAACTTCAACACAAAGCTACAAATGCTTTAAGGGAGTTAAGTGGCAAAGAGCACTGGGACATGATTTTAATACTGATTAAGTACCTTTGTGAGTCAGATGCTGAGCTGGAGTGGAAGGGGTCTCCTAAGGCTAGTCATCAGGTTGGTAAGGACTGCGGGATCCCAAGTAGAGAGCAAAGAGGTGTGGCAGGACACAGCATCTTGGGGACCTATGGCATCCCTGGAGCCTAAGAACCCTAGTGATAATTCTGGCCCATTATAATGACAAACTGGGTAAACAATAGGGAAATAAGACAGTCCACAAAGTGAAAACTCCAATAGGCTAAGGGGTTTGGGGTTCACCTCATAACCCATAAAACATAAGCCTTATACACTTCTGAACTTACAAGGTTCCCCTTCTATATTTAGCAATTTGCACACCAGTTGTTCAAATTCAGATCCAACATTTACATTGTTACTTCCAGCTGCAACAGTCAGATGATAAAGCCAAGTGTCCTTAAAATCAGAACATAGTATTAGAAATGTTAGATATAGTTTTGATCAGTGAAGAAAAATAATTTGCATAAACTGTGGGGAACTTTGACACTGAAAAAAACCCACTTTCTTTAATTCTTAAATAACAATTAGAAACCATTTAGTGAAACCTCTGAGGTGGGCTCATCTGAACTGTGCTCATATTACCGTTTCCGTATTGTTTACGTTTTTATTATTTTCTATACATGTTTCTTAGAAAAGCGTGACAAATTAAAAAGAGGAACACAGGTTAAGACACTAGAATAAATACAAGTTAATATTCTTTTTAGCACTATAATAAATTTTATCCAATTTAAAATCCTACTCCCAAAGCAATACATAGAGAATACTTAAGAAATCCTGAAAATTTAAAGAAGAAAATAATATCCAATTTGCTCCACTCGCCAAAGATAAGTACTTGTCTTTTATTTCTTCTGTGAAAATATATATGTAGATTAAATTTGTTCATAGTTATCATGCTGAAATATATTATTATAAACAAGTTTTAATGGTTACAGGATATAGCCATATCATATTTATTTAATCAATTTCCTATTGTTAAACATTTAGGTAGCTATTAATTTCTCATTGATAAAAATACTGTGATGTTTAACATCTCTTAGTTAAAATTATATCTGCTACATTTTCTTCATTTCAAATATTTCAGAGATGAAATTATTTTAAAAATAACATCATAGCTGGATATAGTGGTGCACATCTGTAATCCTAGCGCTTAGGAGTCTGAGGCAAGAGGATTGTGGTGAGTTCAAGGCCAGCCTGGGCTACATAAATGAATTCAAGGTTGGCCTGCACTACATAGTGAGACCTTGTCTCAAAAAAATATTATAGCCTATAAATTTATACATAAATATTTGGTTGTATTAACAAACATTTCTTTAGTACATATTCTTTGAAGACAATGATGGGTCATTACTAGGGCAGGAATATTTGTTGGAACTGTTGAAACATGTTTTCAAAGTGCTTCCCAGGGTGTGTACACAAATTATATTTCCTTTAGTGCTGTGTGGGAGTCCTTCTGTTACTACTGTTGCACGAACATAATTTTTAAAATCACTGGTAATTTCAGAGACAATAAAATCTTTATAATTTTTAAAATTTTGTATTTGACTATAAATGAGTCTAACATATAGCCATGAACTGTCACAGTTAAGCTGTTCACTGAGTCCTTGTCTTATTTTTCTGCTGAAAATAAAGCCTCTCAAATCAAACAGGAGGCAGTGGAGGCAAGCATCAGAATACAGATTCTGGCATCAGAGATAGGGGTTTAAATAGTAACTCAGTTTCCTGTAAGATCTTTTTTTTTTTTCTTAGAAAGTACTTTCCATTCAGAGATCAGATAAAATCTTTTTTGTTAAATTTGATTTTTATTTATTTATTTATTTTTTGAGACTGAGTTTCACTCTGTAGTCCAGCTGGTCTTGAACTTACTATGTAGACCAGGATGACCTTGAACTTGTGATCCTCTTGCTTTAGCCTCTAGGGGTGCTACATAAAGGCTTTTTAACAAAATAATTTTATTGCACTCTTTTACTCCTTAAATTCATCTGGAAATTACTTTGCTGTATGTTAGAGATGAAAAGTAACATTTTACCTTAACACTCAATTTTGTCAATATATAATAAACATACAATACTATATGTAATAAACACATAATTCAATACCTTCATATTAATTTGTGATGCCTCCTTTATATACATATATAACTATTCACACATGTAATACATAAAATAATTAACTCTCAATTATATCCAAACCAAGACTTTATTAACAGTCAAAAATGTAAGGTAGAGGCCTTTGATTTACCAATAAATATCCATCAGAAGAGATATACATTTTTACACAAGTTCCTTTGTCCTCTACTGCCATGCACTAATTTCAGCCTTGAGATGACATTTTATCAAAAAGACTGAAATAACATTCAAACGAGGTTCATTTCCAAAGAGGTGAAGAATCTCTGAAAATATTGCTGAGAGTCTTAAGCAAAATTCTATTTCTCGTTTCCACAAAATTGACTTAAATATTATCTACCAATAGCTGAATATTGGTCTGAATCATTTTAAATCAACCAGCATGTCTTTAAATACCTTTTCATGCTTGGATCCAATCAGGAGGTAAGTCGGACCTTGATCTTTGGGGTGGATAACGATAGTATAATGAGTGGATAACAGACTGCGTCCACTTGCTTCATAATCTTCATCTGAATCGCAGGACCTGTCCACTTCTTCAACTTTAGCCTCCCACACTTTGATCTGACCTAGAGGAAACTAAAGAAAATGTTAGCAATTGTAAGGGACTTACTTTTCCCACTAAAAGGTTTTGTGGTTCTTTTTATTTTTACCTTTAAAAGGCATACTCTGTGTGTGTGTGTGTGTGTGTGTGTGTGTGTGTGTGTGTGTGTTTTACTAGGGATTGGACCCAGGGCTTTCATACTAAGGTACATCTCCAGTCCTTTATTTTTTAATTTTTACTTTGAGACAGGGTCTCATTAAGTCACTAATTGCCTTGCCTGGGCTTGAACTTGCAATTGTCCTGTCTCAGCCTCCAAGAATGCTGCAGTTACAGGCACATGCTGAGATACCCAGTGAGCATACCATTTTTTTTTTTTTTTTTTTTTTGGTACCAGGGATTGAACTCACAACCTCATGCCTGCCAGGCAGGCAAGCATACCTTTTTTAAAATCAAATGCTGAGAGGCAATCGCATGATTATCCATCTTGCTATGAATGTAGTAACAAGCAATAAGCCCAGTTGTGAACAATATGAATCATGAATACTAAACATTTAAGGCAAAAGCAAGAAGCAATGTTTTAGATTATTCAGTTAGACTAAAATGATCCATTACCTATTCACATAATTAATATTAATTAAGTCAAAAAACTGATTGTTTCACTTACACAGTTGATCAGTTATTTGACTAAGCTACTGGATCAAAGGACTAAAGAAAAGTTTGTTTGTTTTGTTTTGTTTTGGAGTTCCAGGGATTGAACTCATGACCTTGTGCTTGCCAGAAGAAAACAGCCTTAAAACTGTTCATAGAAAAAAAAATGTAGACGACCAATACAAAGATTAACTCTTACCCCAGATCCCAGTAAATGAGTTTTCAAAGGCTATTAAAATATGCAATATATCCCAAACAATATCATAATTGCCGCATCTTAATTTAAACACAATAATACCATCATAGAGTGAATTGACATTAAATTTTATTTACCCTTTTAGTGGTCAAAGCAAATATATTTGCCATGTTGGATATTTACGTTTGTTTAAAACTTTCACCTAAATTAAGTACATTTATTTCCGGAAAATCCACAGTGTGCTTTAGATTTATAACTTCTAAGACATTTGGCCAGGTTTGCAATTGCGGTTCTGAAAACGTCCATTCTAACCATGAGGACATTGACCATCACACATTTTCAGGCTGAGTTCCAGGACTCAGGGCTTGGACTCTCTCCTATCTACACTCATTCCCTGGGTGATCTCATTCAAGCTCCTGGCTTTAATCATAGCACATGTTAGCTCTTCCCAAATGCATTGCTTCAGACTCATGATCTCTGTTAGAGGTTTAACAGCATCTCAAATTTACCTTGTAAGTGCACCTCAACACCTGGCTCCACCCAGTCTTCCCCAGGCAGTTGTTGGTAACTTTATTTTTCTAGCTGTTTAGGCCAAAAATTTTGGCATCCTAGGTGACCCTTGTCTTTCTCTCATCCCTCACACCATTCCAGTCAACGAATCCTGTCGGTCAGACTGTCAGGTATATCCAGATTCTGATCATATCTCAGATTTCCATTGTCACCACTAACCCCAGCTGTCTCTTGCCTGGATTACTGTACCAGCCTCCTCACTATGGGAGGCTCGTGCTCCTTCCCTTCAATCTATTTCTGAATAGAAGCCAGGTATTCCCGTTGGCTATGGTAGGACCATTTGGCTGCTCTGCTGGGAAGGCTCCAGGACTTCTTATGTCACTCAGAGCAAAAGCTCAAGGGTGGAAGGACATGTGACCCCAGGAAGCATCTCTTTGGCATCTAGATTATTTTGAACTACAGACATCTTTAAAAACAACAGATCCAAGAAGGGCTCTGATGCTCCTCTTTTTCTTCCCAAAGGCAAGAGATTAGACTCACAAATGGAAGAAACCTTCCCTATAACAAAAGCAAAATAACATGATTGCTGGCAAGGACAGGAAGTTGGGCCAAGGGAAACTTGTAGGAGCAGAGCTTGTTAAACCAGCCCTCATGTTGTGGATCACTTCTTCACCCAATTGGCGATCTTAGCCCAAGTCTCTGCCTTGTCATATTTTTTCACCTTAACTATTCTTTGTCCAGTTCAATCTATGTCTTTGGTTCTTCATTTCCATATGAAGTCTCCAGTATCAAATGAGACATATTAAATAAATCTGTACACTTGTCTCCTGTAATTTGTCTTATATTAATTTAATTCTCAAGGCCAACTGAAAATTCTTTGAAGGCAGAGGTAAAATTGTGCCTCCTTTAAAAAGCTAGATTTTTTATTTTGACCTCAAAGATCCCATATAATTCAGACCCCATTACATCTCTGACCCTGACTCCTATTATTTTCTTCCTAACAGACTGCAACTGAGTCACACTTTCCTTGAGATTCCCTAAACACGCCAGGCCCATTCTTGCCTTGGGACCTTTGCACTTGCTGCATCCTTTGCCTGGAGTGCTCTTGCCTCCAATGCACTCCTGGCTGCTCTTTTATTTCCTTCACAACTTAATGAAAATATTGGCTTCTTAGTGCAGCCTTACCAGGATATCTTACAGGGAATTCAACATTATCTGCTCAATAGCTGGTTAATTTAATTAAATGTATTGTCTTTCAGGAGAAACATGATTTTCCACATGTAATTAATAATGATTATATACTGAGTAGTTACAGTGTCCAAAGCACTATGCTTGGCATTGAATAAAGCATTTGCTTCTAAAGGAAAAATGGAGAATTAATTTACTTTTTGGGAAAAGAAAGGTAGTAAATCAAAGGCAAAATAGGCAGAAAAAGTCACATTCATAAATAAAAAGTAGGATTTTAAAAATGCAGTGATGAAAACTAATATGATAATACAAGATGATACTGTTCTAATTTAATGCTCTAAGTTCATCAATTCTAAGAAAATCTGTGCCTCATCTACCATAATGTTCAATATGGTTATTCATCTTACCAAAGGATACACCAAAGGTCCAAAAATAGCCAATGGAACTAGTGCTTCCAAGTATTTTGACTTAAAAAAAAACAAAGGCCCTGACTCAGATTTCAAAATTATTTTTGAAACATCTATAGCACACAATAAAGTGGTCCTATACAGATTCCAATGTATTCCCAAGACTTTTCCAACAATTTTAATGGATTTCTGTCATTTACCTGCATTCTCAATAGTGTCTGCGATGAATGCTGTTCATTTTATTAAACCAGATTACACTTTAGAAAGACAATATATACTTACTATAGATACTTGGTAAATTATGGAAAGATATTTGTGAAAAAAAAGAACAAATTGCCTGTAGTACTAGTATTACAGAAGCCATGCAGCATTTTGGCATAGTCCTGATCAAGGCGTTATGCATATTTTACCTAGAGGTGATGGACTGGTAAGTATAAACTCAGTGTCCTGACCACTCCCTTGGAAGGTCTCCACATAACTGCAGGGAAGTAGTTTGAAACTACACGTACCAGACTCTCCTAACCTGTACAGTTCCACGTTAGGGTTTTCTTGTAAGAGAATCTGCAGTAAAGGTGAAAGAAAGGGCTTGTCTCCTGAGACGCTCTGTAGCCAGATGTCTGGGCAGATGTGAGGTCTACAGAGGCTTTCCAGGGAGCTCTAGGGGACCTCCTGCCACAGAGCTTTGGTCTGACATCTGCAGCGCTGACTTCTCTGACCTGCAGTGGAGCTTCCTGCCCTCTACTCCCTCAACTTTTCTAAAAGTTACATAAAGTGTATAACTTTTCTATAACCTACGTATGACTCTAATTCTATATTAAGGCCTTTTTGGGGGGCAGCACTGAGGATGGAAATCAAGACTTCACAATCAGCTATACCCCAACCTTTTAAAAAATTAATTAATTAATTTTTATTTTGAGACAGAGTCTTGCTGAGTCTCGAAGTGGCCTAGGTTGGGCTCAAACTTGCAATCTTCCTACTTCAGCCTTCTAAAACTTTCTGTTGGGATTACAGTTGTGCACCACCATAACTAGTTAATATTAAGACTTTCATAGGTGGAATACATAGAGTAGCTTCTGTTTTTCTGACTGATATGTTAGGATGATGATGAATACATAGTGCTGCATTGCATTTATTTAGGTACCATTTATACATATTTTATTACATTCATTCTGAAGCATTCTTTTTAATAGAGGCACGGTGTTAACTCCAATTCCATAAGCAACACTTAGAATAATGGCAAGCATTTTAAACACAGCCGATTAAAGCGAAAAGTGTGGTCTGTGAAAAAGGAATATAACTAATTGACTCACATAGCCACCGGGCCAAGAAATTCAGTCTGAGTAACACACCGATCAGTCATAGGCTGCTATTCTGTGCAGCTGACATCATTTTCTGCACATTATTCATGGCCCATGTTGGCTAAATTTTTACAGTTCCAGGAGTGCCAAGGTGACAAGGAGTGCCCTGAGGCTGACTGGGCATACCATTCACCTTTGGCAGACATCCCATCTTTTTACTCTGAAATTGAAGAACATAACTCAAGTTTTTTGGGGAAGGGGACTAGTTTAAAATGAATAAATGGGATATAAATAGGCAGGAGCCAGAACAGATAAGGTCTTCTTTCCTAGCTCACTGCTTTTTGCTCCCAGTCTTATCTTGTCTGTAAGAATGTGGAGAAACATGGCAAAGTGATAGTAGGGGTGGGGTAGAACAAGGTTTTCTCTTCATCTTAGAAGATGCATTAGTTAAAAGTTGGTAAGGCTTACAATTAAGAATCAAGACCCTTGATGGTGATAAGGATGTGATTCCCTCAGCAGTACATTTAACACTGAAGTTCATTTTAAAGCTTTACTTAGCAATAGAAGAGTGAAAAGGAAAACTGTGAGCCATTAGCAAGCAAAATAAAAGCCTTTAATTAGCATATTACAATATGTACATACCTTATCTTCTTGACTACGAAAATAATATAATGTCTTTCCTATGAGTGTACACCAGACTCTCTTGGAGTAGCCATGTTTTACCTGAAATTACATTTCAATGAATTACACATGTAGCTCTGAACTCTGAAAACATAAATAGGTTATATATTCTTTTTGAAGTTCGACAGGTATCCAAGTTGCCCAACAGGTAAATGATCTTCCAAGCAGGTTATCCAAAAGATGCTTAAAGTCTACCTGTGATAGCATTAGCTTAGCATGTTTGCTTTGGAGCTCATCATTCAAAATTTAATGTTTACTATATATTAAGTACTATGCCCAAGATGGATTTAAGAAAAGGTGCCAATTTCACAGTAAGTATATTTCATAGTTCACATATAAACTAAGTTTATATAGATTTCCCATAAACTTGTGTCTCCCTGAGTGAGCATCCTAATGCTAGAATTACAATCATAAAAACCTAAATAATTCTAATAATTTCCCTAATGTAAATGATTCATTCATTCAAAACATTTGATGCTTTCGCCAGACGTAATCATACAGAATTATTAAGAACAACTAAAAGCTATTACTATACAGTGAGCACCTTCCACATGGTTGGCACTATGTTAAGTGACTGGCAGAATTTGAATCTAGCTCTTGACTTTGACAAGCCAGAGAGTGGTTTAAGACCCGGATAAGCAGATATGAAACATAAAATCTTCTGCAAGGAGCTCACAGCTTTGTGAATAAAACAGACAAGTAAATAGCATTACACTCTAAAACTTCATCAAGAACACAAAGAGTTTCCATTTATATATGTTTCTGTGAAAGACATTTTATCAAAATTTAAACTGAGTATTATCATTTGGTGACTTTTGAAGATGCTTTCTGTGAGTTCCTACTGGCCTTTGTCCTGCTTAGCACAGGTACTGAAGATCTTTGCCAAACAGTCCAGGCTATACCCTTCATCCTAGAGAAGCACAAAGAACCTGGCTCCCAATAGGTAATACTGAGATAAAACCCCATCACCCCACACCTAGAATGTAGTGTGCGTGCTGGGATTGCCTTGTATCCCACTCCCCAGCAGTGGTCCTGCAATCCAGCTCTGCCAACATCTGCCTTGAGGCTAGATGCTGCTGCAGGTTAAGAGGGGTTCAGCCTGGTCAGGCACACTAGTCAGCCCCACATTCTGTTGCCCAAGGTGGCATGAACCATGGAGATAAATGAAGCTGAGGAGGAGATAAAGTGTTTAGGGCATGTATTGGGTATACTATGTACCCCCAAGTCCTCATACTTTTGATGGGGCTGAGTCTAGTGCTTGTGTTCAGTTTGTTGTCTAGTGCTGGGATTGGCACACACCCAGGGGTGGGGCTGAGATACAGTGTAAGGGAAGGCAGATATTCCACTTCCTCTCTCTCTCTCTCTCTCTCTCTCTCTCTCTCTCTGTCTCTCTCTCTCTCGCCAGTGCGCCTTGTGGCTTGCAGGCACCATGAACGGCAGCCCCGCCACCCATGCTGACTTGGAGCCAACTAACGGACTGAAACTCCTGAGAAACTGTAAGAATAAACCTTTCCTTCTCTAATTTTGGGCGTCAAGTATTTTGTCTCGGCAACGAGAGAAAAGTAACTAAGACAGGGCAGGAGGAAGGAGTGGTACAATTTGAAATTTGGTGGCTGGGAGGGCTTCATTGACCTTGAATAAGGCCCCCAAAGGAGGCAGATGAGCCAGGAAGATTTTTCAGGATCCTTCAGGCCCTTATAATGTGACCCTACATTTAAACTGAGTAGTGATTTAATTGAGTAGTAATTGTAGTAAATCATTGAGAAGAACACAAATTATTGCCACAGTAAAGTTTACAGAAAGCAAGTCACTAGTAGAAAAGGCCAGGACTTGAGGTCTAATGCACCAAGGTTTAAGTTAGAGCTCTACTGCATGGTGGATGGACTTCCTCAGGCAACAGTCTTGACCACCTAGTTTGTCATAACAATGTGAGATTACTGTAGACTTCACTGGGCTGATGTGGTGGCCAAGTGCAATGATGTGCATAAAAGGTAACAGCACTTACACAATAAATGCTTCCTTCTTCATAAGGAGAAGAAGTAAAACACATTTTTCCTTTTAAACCCCCAAATCCTAACCAGCCTTTGGGCTTTGGAAGCTCTGGTTTAAACAAACAACTCCGCTGCTAACAGTTCGAGAGAGTCAGAATGCTGCTTCAGCAAAAACAAAAACAAAATGTTCAGTTTGGCTGGACATGTTTCAGTTTAATTAAATTTGGAAACATATTCACACACAAATATCTGGGCACTTTTGAAATAGTCTTATGTAAAGTTCATCTTGTTTTTTCCTTCCTTAAACAACTTGAGAAAGAAGTCTCTAAAAACTGGAGTGTGATGCCTCTGCCTATAATCAGTGCACTTTTGAAACAACTTATCTTTCACATACATCAATGGCTACCTTTGGAGAACTACAAATAAAGGAAGCTGGGTCTGTTTTCATATGTTTGTAGCATAAAACATTTCACTAGAAGAATCCTTATGATGATTTAAAGGCAATATCAAGACTAATTGAAAGAATAATTTTTTTTACCCTGCATGCATAACAAAGGTCCTTCCTATCAGTTCTGTTTTTGAAGACAGCGTATCTTATTTCAATGAGCCTTTGTCAGCACAGAAAACAAACTTCCAGGGTCTTCTGTCTTCCCCTATATCCTCATGCCTGTAGCATTCTCCACCACAGGTCCTGTCGCCAGCCTTGCTAACTTCAATATCTGGGTGAAACTCTCGTGATAGAAGAGCTAGCATTTTTTGAGTGTTTATGATGTGCTGGGTATTGTTTGAATGCACTTCTGTGTTTAATTCTCATTTAGTCCTCTCAGCACCCTGGGAGTTTGGCACTACTATTATCCACAGTTTACAGACAAGGACACCAAGACCCAGAGTCCACAAGTAACTTTTTCAAGGTCACACAGCTGAGAGTGGCAGGGCCAGAATTTGTGCCTAGGTAGCCTGGCTCCCAAATCCCTGTCCCGGCCCCCTTGCCACACTACCTATACCCTTGCTCTCTTCATGTCCAATAACCCTTGCTATTCCTCCATTTTTGTCACTCACCTCCTTAGCCACACCCTAGTTCTTCCACACACATACCTACTGGTGTTCCACTCTTGCAGTTTATATACTATTCCCTAATCTTAGCCTCTTTTCACCTCCTCTACTCTGCACCACTGTTCTTTGACTTTATCACAATTTTTAAGCTCCCAGATCCTTCCACTTTATTCAAATATCTCAGTTCCTTCCTGGACTCTTCTTTCTCCACCAACCTGAGATTCCATGTTTGACCTCAAAGCAATTCTTGCCCCAAGGTCCATGATTAGATTACATTTCTATGCTTCTACCAACTCAGCTCCACAAACTTTTATCTCTATTGGCCCAGAAAAGGCTATAGGGGGTTTTATGAAATAATATTAGCCATTATTAATAATTGCTGAAAGTGGATGATTAATGTATTACGTCTTTTACTTTCATACATTTGAAAATTCTCATAACACTGATTTTAAATCATCATCTTGATAGATATGTGATTGTTAAGGTTTAGATCTGAAATGTCCCCCCAAAACCCCATGTGTTTGGAGGGTGAATGGATCATGTAGGGGCTATACGCATTAGTGAGATAGTCTACCAATGAGTTCACAGCTGACTTGCTGTTGGATGCTTTGGCCTGGTTAAAGGCAGGTCACTGGGGTGTGACCTGGAAGGGTTTATCACCCTCCTCAGCTCCTCCCTTCTTGTTTTACCTTCTGGTTGCTGTGACTGGAGCATCCTTCCTCTGCCAGACCATTCCACCATGCCTTTCCTACCTTGCAGCCAGCCAACTATGGACTGAACCCTCTAAAAACTATGCACCAGAATAAACCTCTCCTCCTTTAGGCTGTGGGTCTTCAGTATTTTGTCCCAGAGACAATGACTCAGACAGTGATAAAGCAAGTGAAAATTTAATTGTAGCATCTAAGTGGTGGGAACATGAGTGTTCACTATAAAATTCTTCTATTTTTTTGTATTTAAAAATTTGTGTAATAAAATGTTAGGGAAAATCAAATCACTGTGCTCATATCAACATAAATGTAAATCCTCTATTCCTATTTCTAGGCATCTGAAAATACCAGAGAAAAATAATCAACATGAATTTGAGTCATTAAAGTCAAATGAGCCCTAAGTAACACTTACCAGTCCTATTTGTCCTTGGTTACATCTTACTCTCCTTAAAGATTATTCTCAATCCTTTACCCCCTCCCCTAAATACTTTGCCTTATGGAGTGAACTTCATCAAGAAACAGAGGACAACAGATGTGACATCACCCTATGTCATACAGGTTAGACATTCATCCACATGCTTCCTCACCTTTCTTCCAGTCTATCTCTGCCATGATGCATTCCCTCCACACCCATCACCCACTTCTTCTGAATCTTGTTCATAGTCTCCTGCCTCTCCCCTGACCTGAGTTCTTCCCTGCAGTTTGTAAATTCAAGGCACATGTCTTTCCATCCTAAAAATGCCTCTCTGGAGGACAAGATGGCAGAATGGTAAACAGCATGGTAAGTGGCCTCCCTGAAAGACACCGTCCAGATGCTGGAATATAGCAACATGGGGAAGAAAAGAAGGAGGGAGGCAGGTCCTCTGGACCCAGGGAGAATCTAAAGCGAGAATTAAAGCCCACAGAAAGAGTGGAAAGAGGCACCTAGACAAAGAGGGTGGTGGCTGGTGGCACCTCTGCCCATAGCTGGACCCACTCTGTGAAAGGAGTTGCTGGAACCTGGGATGCACGATCAAAGTCCAGCAGCCATGGCAGTGGCAGTGGTGACCCTGGAGGCCTCTTCCCAGAGAGGCAGCGTTGCAGGGGAGTGGCAGTGGACAGAGGGAGCAGACCTGGAGAACTAAACTGGCTGACAGTGAGTGTAGCAAATCCCAAACTCCTGCGAAGGAGAGCGAGGGACTGGCAGCCATTTTGGGGCCAGAGCCACCCCTAGTTGGGCACAGTCCCATGGAAATTGTTCCAGCCGAGCCCCAGAGGGTCCTGGTGGGTGACTGGCTTGGTCTGGAGATCATGGCTCCATGCGTACCCTAGGGGTGATAGTGGAAGATTCGCGCATAACTGGCCCAGGTTCCCAGGTGGCGGCCCCACCCCCACGCACTGTGCCAGACATTGGGGAGCCAAGGTGGGCTGGGGAAGGGCAGCAGACAGTGCTGCAACAGTGCACACATTTGTCCAGAACAACCCAGGAATATGTCAAGACAAAGAAACAAAAGGCAGTCTCTGGCCTCCAATCTAAGCAGAACAAATCCAGGGGAAGCAAACACAGAAGAGGTCAGGAGTCCCACAACTAAAATCTCTGAGGTGAAGACACCTGAAGTAAAGAAACAACTTCATGAGGCTGTAAAAGAAATTTGAACAGAAATACTAACTCAACTAAAAGAAGAAATGAGAAACAATGTATTGGGTATACTATGTACCCACAAGTCCTCACATACTTTTGATGGGGCTAAGTCTGGCGCTTGCTTGTGTTCGGCTTGCTGTATCCACCTAGGGGTGGAGCCGACATACAGTGTAAGGGAAGGCAGGTCTTTCGCTTCCACCTCTCTCTCTCTCTCTCTCTCTCTCTCTCTCTCTCTCTCTCTCCAGCGTGCCTTGCTGCTTGTGGTCACCATGAATGGCAGCCCTGCCACCCCATGCTGCCTTGGAGCCAACTTTAGACTGAAACCCCCGAGAAACTGTAAGAAATAAACCTTTCCTTCCCTAATTTTGGGTGTCAGGTATTTTGTCTTGGCAATGAGTGAAAAGTAACTAAGACACATAATAAAAGAATTGCTAGGCATCTCTAAAGGAGACATAGATGAAAAAATGGAGCATAGGAAAATGAGGGAAAGCTGAAATGAACAATACAAAAGATTTAGAATACATGAAACAGATTCAAAGAGACTACCAGGAAATCAAAAACTCCAATAAAAGTTGGCAAAACTACCTGAAGGAAACTAAAGATAGACTTTCAAACCTTGAAGACAGGTTTGCAGCTTGTGATTGTGAAAGGAAAGATCTCTTAAAAATAACAAGAAACCTGGACGTAACAATACAACAGCTGCAAGACAACCCAAAGAAACATAACTTAAGAATAAAAGGTGTGAGTGAAAAAGCAGGGGTCAATACAAATCAAATTAAAAGCCTATTTACAGAAATAATTTCAGAAAACTTTCCAAGCATGGAAACTGGAAGTGACTTTCAGATAAGTGAAGCATATAGAACTCCAGCTAAACATAACCAAAATATACCTACACCCAGACATATAATAATCAAGATCCCAGAAATTCAACACAAAAACAGAACACTAAAAGCTATTAGAGAAAAAAACAGATCACCTACAAAGGAAAACCCATCAGAATCACAACAGACTTCTCAACACAGACCATCAAGTGAAGAAGAGCTTGGAGTCAAGTATTTCAAGCCCTGAAAGAAAACAATTTCCAACCCAGATTGATGTACCCTGCAAAACTATCTTTCAAAATCAATGAAGAAACAAGGTACTTCCATGACAAAGAACAACTAAAGGAATTTATGACAGCCAAGCCAACCCTACAAAGAATACTGAAGGACATTTTAGAGAGAGAAAAAAAGTCCACAGCTCCAGAAACAGTGGCAGAGGGATATCACTGAGCGAGGCAGACAAATGAATAATCCATCATCGGGATTTGAGTCCAGTATTGTTTTCAATGAGCTGTTTAGTTTAATCTTATTCTACCTTGACCTGCTTAACTTTATTATATATGATGACAAAGACAGCTATTTTAAAGACAATAAAATATATTACGGTAGCCTTTATTGATAATCGATCACCTTGTTTTGAAACCTGGTATTGCTTTCACTGTTCTGTTTTGAGAGACTTTAACCTAATTTAGTTTATTTGATTGTATTACAACAGATGATATAGGCAACTGCCTAGAAGATAATATGAGGCATTATAGAAATCAATGTTGTATTACTATGTATTGCTTCCATTATTTTATTTGTTAATGGTTTTATTCAGTACTATTGTGTTCAACTATATTAGGCCAGATGGTAAGGGCAATTATTTTGAAGACAATAAGAGGTATTACAAGGGGAAATGAGGAAGGAAGGAAGGGAAAAGGAAAAAGACAGATTTATATGAGGGTATACATAAGATGGTTTAAAAGACTATACTACTAAATGCATTAACTACGGAGAGAGAACAATTGATACTCATGATTAGATCAATTTTACATGTCTATATCTGTCAATCTGAGCAACCCCTTTGAAGGTAACGATATACAATGTTACAACCACTGTCAAATTGCAATCATCTCATTTTGTAAACCTATAATGTTACAGTATTGGATATGTTGTTGTTGCTTGTTGGTCCCTTTTGCTTTTTGTTTCTCTTTTCTGTGACCATTGTTTTATTTTTTTATTGGTGTTATTCTGAACTATTTTTGTTTGATTATACTAGGCCTGATGATAATGAGCAGCTATTTTAAAGACATCAAGAGGTATTCTAAGGGGAAAGGAGGAAAGAAAGAAGGGAAAATGAAAAAGACATAAATTTATAAATAGGTATGCATAAGATAGTTAAAATGACTATATTATTAAATGCATTAGCTATTGAAAAAGAACAGTTGATACTCATATGATTAGATCAATTTTACATGTCTCTATCTGTTCATCTGAACAATCCCTGTGAAGATAACGACATGCAATATTACAACTACTGTTAAATTCCAATCATCTCATTTTGTAAACCTATAATGCTATCGTATCGGATTTGTTGTTGTTGTTTGTTTGTCTCTTTTGCTTTTTGTTTCTCTTTTCTGTGTACATTTTCTAATTAAAAAAAAAAGCCTCTCCTGACTCCATGTTCCCTCTAGCTTGATGCTTTCTAATGTGCTAAAAACAGTAAATAATTCTCCAAATTCAAATACTGCACCTGCTCATCTCTCACCTCCCCTCCAGCCCCTGGCAGTGTCCCCTGAGCACTCCCCATGTGACACTGCAATCACTCCTTCCAGGCCAAACATCCTACTCCCTGCTATCTACAGTGTTACTCTCAGAGTTCTTCATATAAAGCCCCTTTATAGGCCCTTAAATTTTGGAAACTCAAGTGTTCCTTTCATGGTTCCTTTCTTTGTATACACTACACATTTTTCTGGGTGATTTCCCTCATTTCATAGTATCAACTGCCATATAAATGCTACTGAGTCCCCAGATCCTTCTCTCAAACCTAGCCCTTTCCTCTGCTGCAGACTGGGGTTTCATCACTTGCTGGGCTTCTTAATTAAGATGTTCTCACAAATTCTAATGTGTCCCAAAGTAACCCTTCACCTTCCTAAAACTGCTACCCTCTCCAGCCTCTCTCTTATCTGGCACCAACTTTCACTCTTCTACTTTCCAACCCCAAATTCAATCAAATTGAAGATTTTCTTCCAATCATTATTTCAATTAATCCTCTCTCCTCTTCTCCCATGACCACCTCGGAGCTTAATCTTCCTATAGGAACCACTCACTCAACCATTCTTAGAGTCTCCATCTTACCTCCCACAAACTCATCCTCATGTCAGCAGACTACCCTGTTAACAACACGAATATGCCAAGGACCCATAGGGACAGTGCTACTTAGCCTTCATGATAACGATCAAGTACCTAACAAGACAAAAACAGGTCTCCTCCGCTGGGCCTTTGCTCCAAAGGACTTGTTGCTAGTGCAAGTGGCACTGCTTCTAGATTATGTCTTATTCATGCTGGTTCCTAGCCTGAGGTACCTTCCATGCCATGCCATTTGCTGTAACTAACTCCTGTTCCTCCCTAAAGACTCAGCACAGGCAAATTTCTGAGAAGTCACTGAAGATCCAACTGTCTACATTGTTTCTATGACCTCATGATACATCTCAATAACTGCACTTTTCATATATCTTTCTTTTTCTTTTTTCTTTCTTTCTTTTTTTTTTTTTTTAGTACCAGGGATCGAACTCACGACCTCGTGCTTGCCAGGTAGGCACTGTGCCACTAAGTTAAATCCCCAGCCCTCATATATCATTATAAATAGGCTTATGCTCATGCTTTCCCAATAGGTTATAAAGCCATCTGAGGAATGGGACAGTGGCCTATTCACTTTGCTATCTCCCAGCACATTGTGCTGCAGGTGGTAACTACTAGATAATTTTTTTTAAACAAATGAATTTGCATATTGAAAATGTTTTTCTTATGCATTAAGATAAAAGTTGCAAGAGAGAATACCTAGAATGATATTAACTTAAGTTCTTAAAATTTCTCTGTATATTTCTGTACTTAATAATAACACCATGACGACTTGAAAAACCTTTATCCTTTCCAAAGTATTCAAAACTGTCCTACTGTATTTCAAACTGTAGCCTGAAAGTGGTCTCAGAGTAAGTTACTCGGAATAACTGAGGGAACTTTCTCTTATAAGGCTCTGAGGATGAAAATATGGGAATGAACAAGCTTTTACAAGCCATAGGAAGAAAATCCAATACACATGTTACCTGCAAATCCTAACGGCTTAGTCATCTGATGATCACATCATTTTAAACTCATTTAAAATGCACTGTAGGATAGGAAGCAGAGATGTGCAGAAGTTTAATGTGAACAGAAACTGACAGTGTCATGCCCATAAAGAAACAAGCAAACAAACAAACAACTAGTGGTGTGAGAAGTGACAAACTCTTAGCCATGGGATCATATGAAACCTAGGTTTAATACACAAGGATCTGGAAATAAGAGGAAAGTTTATTATTATGAATTATAGTACAAATGTGATTTAATAAAGTAGTATTGTGTTCACTGGAAAATACATTTGCATAATACTAGGGAGTTGCCAGATCCATTAGTAACTGAGAAAATATTTTCATAGTAACTTAATATTTTGGAGAGGATATAATACATCTTTTTGTTGAACGAACTGGCAAATTCTTTCTGCCTGCACTATAGATGGCTGATCTTTGTAAATACTACTGAGAAGCATTCATCTATATTCCTACATTATTATTAAGTGTAAGTTGAATTATAGCATAGCTCCTTTACCTCCAAATGTTTCATTTCTTCCATAATCAAAGCACATGAGTGATGAGTGAATGATGATATATGTGCAAATATTTTTAAAACTACCCAGTAAGACTTTAAAAAATTTTTAAATGGTATTAAGTGATCTTGTCCTTCATAATCTTTATCTCATCCAGTAATCTTCCCCAGAGAAGAACTCTGCTATCTTCTAGTAATCCGCATCCTGTCATCCTCCCCGGAGAGGAACTCCACTATGTTCTAGTAATTCACTGTGATTTATAACGAACAAGTGATGTCACCAATTGTGCGTTTGCCAAACTGAGATGCCAAACTGAGATGACTTTAATATCATACTAACTTGCTAACTGCACCAGAGGTCTATTTGTGATTTTTATATTGCATCAGATTTTCTACTTCATTTTGACATGCAGAATTATTTTTAATTTCATAGTAATTAACAGTCCTAATAACAAATTTGGAACTAACAAACTTTTGCAAAAGAAAAAATGGTGCTATTGTTCAATAAATGCTTGAAAAATAATAACTACTAGCCAACATTTGTTAATTCTATAAAAATTAGAAAACAGAATTAAGAAATTATATAGTAAAATCTCACAGATATAACAAATATATCTAGGTATATTTCCCAGACAGACATTTTTCTATAGATACATGTAAGAAAAATGAGCTAATAATGTAATACTTCACTCTTTACCTAACAAATATATCTATAGCATTAAATATCTTTTAATATTTAAAAGGCCACATAGCAAAATGCTATATGATTGTATAAACATTTATTTAAACTATTCCCTACCCTACTTTAAGTTGATTCTTACTTTTTCTTTATTACAAACCATGCTGTGCAATTAAAATGTTCTATATTTTAGTATAATAACATTAATATCTTTCAAAATTGTGTATTTCATAGTATGTTAATTATACCCCATTATTAAAATAGGAGAAAGAAAACATGCTATAAAGGACATATTTATACTTCAATCTTTTGCAAATTAAGAACATTTCCTAAAGATAAACTTTTTGAACTCAGACAGCTCAAGCAAACAATACATTTTCAAAATATTTGACATTTGTTCATCAAGAACTATTTACCCAGTCAACACACAGACCAAGACACTGAACAGTTGTCTTCTAGAACAATAGTCTCATAGCAGATTTCTTTTGTTTTTTGAGACTTTGAGTCTTGCTCTGTAATTCAGGCTGGGCTTGACTTCACTAT
Source organism: Dasyprocta punctata (assembly GCA_004363535.1). Classification (NCBI taxonomy): domain Eukaryota; kingdom Metazoa; phylum Chordata; class Mammalia; order Rodentia; family Dasyproctidae; genus Dasyprocta; species Dasyprocta punctata. The sequence goes on along the minus strand of RJWM01002539.1, from coordinate 31,292 downwards.
GTAGTGCAGGCTGGTCTCAAACTTGTGGTGAACCGCCTGCCTCAGTTTTCCAAGTGCTGGGATTTCAGGCATGCATCATCACTCCCAGCATCACAGCAGATTTATTAATGTGTGTTAATACTAGGCTTTAAAATTTTAAAAAATATCCTTTCTAAGATTTTTAAAAATGATACCATATTTCAATTTGTACTTTAAAAATTATTGGTGATAATAAAATATTCTTCAATGCTATGAATTGTTTCCATTTTTTATCTCTGTTTCTCCCTTATTGTCTCCTTTGTTCTTTCCCTCCCTCGGTAAAAATTCTTACTACTCAGAAAAAACTTGTTGAATACGAAGGTTATTACCTGGACCTCACACCTTAAAGTATCTTTTCCAAGTTTTTCACCTGTCTTTTAAAACTTTGGCCTTAGAATTTTTAGTAGAACATTTACATTTTTATGTATTGTGATCAAATTTGTCATTTTTCATCTTTATGGCTTTTATCTTGGACATCATATTTAAAATACTTTTCCACATCCCCAAAACCATAAGATTATGTAATACATATATTCTCTGCCACCCATTTTTCAGAATCCAGGTTCTAATTCATGCAGTTGTCCGAGGCACTGCTATACACAGTTTCCTACCTTAGTGAGCAATCCTTTCACTGTTGGTTTGCCCTCAGACTGCAGGAAAAGTGGGTTAGCAGCCTGTACCCGGAGAACATTTTGCAACACTTTAATCCATTCTTCCAATATATTGGGAGAATCTGCTGTCAGGTAGTATGTGTGCTTTTCAGACGTTAGCTAGAATGGGATAAGAAAGCAAAGGTGAAGATTTAGGATTATCAACATTTACTTCTCCATTCTTTATACATCAATAGGTTTTTTTTTAATCTTTTTTTTTTTCCAGTACTGGGGATTGAACTCATGACCTCATGCTTGCCAGGTAAGTGCTTATGCCTCTGAGCTATATCCCCAGCCCCTATACATCAGTACTTAACATGAAATCAAACATGCTAAACTTTAAGTCCTAGGTTCTAAGTAAATGACTCCATAATAATTTAGAATATTTTAACTACTTTATGAAAATTATAATTAACTTTTATTAAAATAAGTTTATTTCACTTTGGTTTAATACTTTTTATATATTAAATTTTGGGGTCATGAGTCTACATCTTTATTCATATGTTTTCATCTTATCCATTAAACGTGCTACAAAGTTCCTGGCTGAAATGAAGGACAGAATGACAAGATTATAAGAGAACAATTTTAGCAACCAAAAGGCAATGACTGTAAGCAAAATGAGAAGACCACACACACAAGCACAAGAAGAGAAATTATTCTTGGAACTAACAAGAGATCAGATATTACAAACTCACAATTTTTCAGTGTGTGCAAATTGAACACAATGCAAATTATCCAAATGTTCCAGAAGCTTACAAATGATTCTTAACAGCAATGTTCCAAGACAAAGCCTTCCCTGATTGACCCTTGTAAATCTTTGAGGATTTCTTAGTCCACTGGGAACATTGATAATGTACCTTTCTGAAAAGTGGTGTCTTCCACCCTCCAAAGGAGCAAGATAAGAAAACACAAGTTATTGAAAGCATTTCAGAAATAAAGTATTTCAATTTAAATTACATATATCACACTATCTCAATAGCCTTATTTTTAATTTAAGAGGTTTTGGGCAAGATGGCCCTGCCGTGTGGATCAAATGGCCAATAACTACTTTTCTGGCATGATTTGGCAGGATGGTCTTGCTACTCATCAACAGTTTACCCATTTGGGTGTAATAACACCAAGGCTCAAGGATAAAAAATACAAACACTCCTAAATATGTTATTAATAACACATTCTATTACTATGTTATTTGGGATTCATTTATCAGATAATTCTTTCCTAAAATAGGTTGACATTTTGAGAACTGAAAATACCTACAAGATTAAATATGGGGAAAGAAAGTCATAAAGGAAGAAAAAGTAAAGAAAGTTACAGTACAAATTACTCAACATAAGCTTTACTTAAATTACAGTTTTAACTAAAAAGTCATAGAGTGTTATACACCGTTAAACATCAGACTGACGCCACACTGAATCAAGAAAACACTGAATCATCCAATCTCCTTTCCAGTAGTTTGGATAACTGATGATTGAATTTTGCATAAGTAAATAAATAAATAAATAAATGTACATATGCACCTGAACTGTTTGTTTGTTGTCTCCTCTTAAAATACTGCAGGATGCACTAAGTTCAACATGGCCCTGGGGTTTTCTACCTACATCGCTCTGTATGAAAAGAAGAAAGCCAAATGTAAAAAGAATAACTGCAATAGTAATAATAAGAAATGTTTTATATCATTAACTCATTTATGCCAAAGATTATAATTTTTTGAATTTTTGCATGAAATTCGTATGTGTTACTTAGAAAAATTCAAGGAACAAGTACTTGAAAAAAATGTTATTATGTTGTTAGAGGCATTCAAAAAGTGGAACACTAGTCATTGAAGAATTAACTACATTACAGGGAAGTAAATCAGTCAGGAGTCTGATTTATAGTTTGAGGAATTCATTTCTAAACAGCAAATACTTTCGACTCACCGGAGATTTGTAGTAAAGTAATTCACCTCCTTTTAGAACAAACCACCTCCGCTTCCAAGTCTTGACTTTACCACTCATTTTTAGTAGATAGCCAGATTTTTCCAGTGGTTCCTAATTAAAAAATAAATAAATAAAGTTTTCTTTTCAGGTTCAAACTAATTGATTCACTAATTTTAAAAGTTCGACTCAGTGTTTACATTTTTCCCATTATCGCTGGATGATGAGCAGGTTTTGGGGAGCTTCTGCTCGGGCTGCGAGCACTCTGTGTCTGTGGAGTAGGCATCCGGAGGGATAGCATAGTCACTCTCAGAAGCCACAGAGGTCAGAGACACACCTAGAAACACAAAGAAATTAAGTCAGCTTTTAATCCTGGTGTGATCCAAATAGTGGCGCTTAGTTCTACAAAATGCAATGATTCCTAACCCATAAACTACCCTAGACTAGATTTATTATCATTTCTTGGGCCACAAAAAGCTTCTAAGACAGAAAACAGAACTAAGAGATACTATCATGCAACTATCCAAGTCAAAGGAACATAAATAATATTTTGGCTTCATTACAAGCACAGCTACTATTACATGTATAAAATACATATGATAGTTTATTAATGTAGCTTTCATTAAGCATTAAAATAGATATTTACATATAGATATATAAACAAACATGTTGAACCCTAAATATTTTCATAATCACATTTTAAACCACTTAATTTCTATAATTACTTTTAAAGTAACCACATTAAAAACAACATGATTTCTATATTTTATATAAGTCAAACTACTAATCTACAGATTTTTAAAATCTTTCATAAAACGGAAGCAATAAATCTTAAAGACATAAGAGGCCAGGGCTGGGGATTTAGCTGAGTGATGTAAGCACCTGCCTGGCAGGCACAAGGTTGTGAGTTTGATCCCCGGTACCGAAAAAAAAAAAAAAAAAGACATAAGAAGACTATTTCATTTTCCAGTAGCTATAAATTACAATTCAATGGAATATTTTCACCATAATGCAGTTGCCTTAATAAAAAATTACTTTTGAGTTGTTTGATACATTTAGAGGATGTCTATAAATGAAGATTTTGAAATAATAAAATCAAGGACCTAATGTCATTATTTATCATAGTATCCAGCAATCACTTAATGTTTATTAGCATTTAAAAGATACATTAGGATAATGACACTTGTAACACTACCCTTATTTAACTCAGACAAAGTAACAATTAGGGTATCTTTATTTTTCATGGAATAAAAGAAATTAGGGATCTAATAGCTTATCCTGGCTAATGCCCTCATACTCTAAGCTTAGAGAACAAGGCCCAGAGATGAGGATTTGTTCAAACAAAATAGCCAGGCAGAGGCAATGTTGGAAGGCAAATCTCAGCTCTCAGCTTGGGCCAGTGTGCCAGGCACTGTCCGAGCTGCTAGAGATAGAGAAGATACAAAACAAACATTTCAACTCTCACAGAACATGGATTCTAGTGGAGGGAGACAGATGATAAACATTTAACTGAACTGCTATGGAAATTACAGCACACAACAAACCAAAGTGACCAGAAAGAGCTGGCATAGAAGGGCAAGAACTACACTATGAATGGTATGGTCATGGAGGATCTCATTGAAAGCAATGTTGAGCAAAATCCTGAAAGAAGTGAGGGAGTCAGCTACATAGACACCTGGGGGAAGAATATCAAGTGGAGCAAACATCAGTATAAAGGTCCTGCTAGAAAGGCATGTCTGGTGTGTACTGAACAATAAAAGAGCCAGTACACCAGAGCCAAAAAAGAGAAGAGTAAGGAAGATTTGAGGTCAACATAAAAGAATGATGAAATGCCTTATAGCTACTGTGAGGAGCCACTGTGGTACAACACTCTTAGCAAACATGTGGCATATCCTGATTCAGTTTATGGGGGACAAAATGAATGCAAGGCAACCAGTAGAAGCCCAAAATATTGAACCAAGGAAAGTTTAGCAGCACCAGTTAAAGTTTAGGGACTTGAAAATACCCAGGAGTATATGGAGCACAGTTGAAAACAAGTGCACACAAAATATGCATCAAAGCCTTTCCATGATACGAGAGTCATTTGGTGTGATTATCTCTCTAGTAACCTCTACCTATGCACTAAATTCCTTTAAAACCCACTAATAACCATGGATGTGCCTCAGGTAAAATTGTGGTTGATTCCCAGTTTAGTATCAGACTAGCCAACACGTTTTTAGATGTGTTTTCTGACAGTTAGCAATACAAATATTTAACCAAAATAAACCTAACCCACGAATTACCTAAAATTCCACAATGTAACTATATAAAAAGAAAACTTCAATTTGGTCAAGAATCTCTCTTTTTTCCCACAATAAAGTGATCTCTCTCCTATAGACAAGATGAGGCAATAAAATAAAATTTTAAGAATATGTGGTTTGGTATTGTAGAGAATTAAGAAAAAAAACCCCACATATCTCAGGTCTAGGCTAATGTATCATTCACCATGGTTTTAAGCAAGTACTTTCAGATTCTTTTTAAAAATCCTGTTACGGAATTAAAGCTCCAAGCAAATGCTCTGAGGACGTGGGTGGCCGGCGCTGTGTGCTTACCTCGCTTCAGGGCCCTGGGGCTGCCAGGCCCACTGCGGCTGCGCGGCTCTGACTCTGATGTCTGTGAACTGCACCTGGAGCCTTCCTCATCCTCCGAGGAGGAGTCATCTTGGAAAGGGCTGCTACTTATTTGGGTCGCCTTCTAAAGAAAAGCAGAGCAGCGTCTCTGTATACACCTCTAAAGTTACTCCTCTCTTGAGATGTCCAATGTTTTACAGAAGGAGGTCATGGAATATGATTTTTTGGAAGGAACATATTTTGCCATTGTGAGGTCATGTTGTCAAACCCCAAATCCTAATTAGCAAGGCAGTGGTCAATTAGAAAAGATTCCTGAAAACATGAGACTGTCAATATCTGACACGGTTCATTTAATTAGGTACTGCTGGCAAGGAAGAGGACCCTGGCACTGACACAAAGATCTTTACAAATTTAGAGTTTCCATTACATCATTAATAATGTTTCCTTTCAACATTTAACAGCCTGGGGCAGGGGGTGAGCAGGAATCACATGGGAATGGATACAGCCCTTTAATGCTCTGAGAAGAATAAATATCTTCTCCAAGGCTTTCCAGTTTTTCTTTTTTATTGTATGTTAACATAGTCTTCTCAAACTTTCTACAAAGGGAAATTTGGGTCAAACGTTAAGAATGGAATCTGGAGCCTCAAGAAACAGTTTTCCTGCTGCACGCTGAAGAGAACCACATATTTAACACTAACGATGAGTTACCCCTTTTAATGTTGTGTACACTGGGGTTGTCAAATTCTTATATATCAGAGATGTATAAAGTCCGGATGTGGTACAGGAAAGCATGGTAGCAGAATCTGAAAGAGAAAACGACATTAAAAAAAAAACCTCCTAACTAGCACATTGGCCTATTTCTTATGAATATGAATTAGCATGATTGCTGGTTATAGAGAAATTGGACTAACACATGTGATCACTAATTTCACAGTCTGCTTTATGGACTACAGCACTTCCAGGTTTACACATGGACTTCTTTACATGGTTCATTATTTTCTCATATGTGCTGGTTTCCCAGTCAGGCTATAAGCTCCTTGAGAGTAAGAGCCATAGCTTTGATTTCTATTTATGCACATTTAGCTGAGGCTCTACAGAAGTAAAAATAGCTACCAACAGAGTGGTTCAGTGAGCTGTACCTGTGCAGGTGTCAACTACTCACAGCCCTGTCCCTGACACGCTGTTAAAAAACCATCATGATTCTTAATCTTTATCAAGTAAATCTGAAGTTGAAAGGTTAGAATACAATTTCCTGAATGGTAAAAACAGACGATAGGTGAAAAGGAAGAGAATACCAACAGCTACCTCTGAGATATGGATAAGTGGTAGGATAGGGACCCTAGGAAAAGCTCTCTCTTAATTCTGGAAAGTTTTGTGTTGTTTGGTTTTATCTTGATAATGAGTATATATTGTTTCTGTATAGTTTTTGCTAGAAAGGGCGAAAAGGACATAGAAACCATTATTTTTCTACAGTTTTAAATAGCTAAAATGCCACGGTTTCTCTGCATATTCCTCTTTCGGGTAAAAATTTAGTGAAGTACTATCTGCATCAGAATTAAATGTGTTTGTGCCTCCATACTAAGATCAATTTCAATTTTAAAACATAAACCAGTAATCTTAGAAAAAAGTTCCTGAAAATTTATATAATTAGATTTATTTCAATGAATTTAGACATTTGGGAAGTTCTTGAATAGTGAAACAGCAATACAAAATCACATACATTTTAAACATTTTTTCATTGTGGTAAAAATAATGCATAAAAGAGAATTTACCATCTTAAAAATGTTAAAGTGTACAATTCAGTGGTGTTAAGTATATTCACATTGTTGTAAAGCAAATTTCTAGAGCTTTTCCATCCTACAAATCTGAAATTTCCCTTTTTGCCCTCCGCCAGCCCAGATAACTACCATTCTACATACTACATCTATGAATTTGACTACCTTCGCTACCTCAGTAAGGTGGAATCATATAGTATTTGTCTTTTTGGACTATATTATCTGTTTGTTTTAGCATAATATCCTCAAGTCTAACCTACGTCATAGCATGCAAAAGCACTTACTTTTGTTAACACTCTCCATGTTGAAGGCCTCAGACATTCGAATGCCTGATTTGGCTACAGCATAAATTCTTCCTTCCTAATATAAAAGAGAGATTTGAAGAGGGTATTTAAAGCAAAGAAATTATTACTTTCAGTACATATGTTTTTACTGGTTCATTTAATATTCCTAAAGCATTATTATAAATAAAACACATCCTTGTGAATAGTACTGTAGATATTTTTCCCATCCATTAGTCATTCCATTATTTATCTTTGTCCCCAAATTTTGAATTCTTTTGAAGATAAAGGGAACAAGTACAAGAAAACTTATTCATAAAGCCTAATTCGTCTTTAATTTTCTACCATTTTAGAATGTGATTAAAGAAAAAGTTTGAATGGTTGTAACAAGAAGTCAGAAACTATTCATGATCACTGAATACAAATAAATACCTCCTTTAATGTTTTACCATTCTGGAACACGGTTAAGGAAAAAACAACTTAAAGTCAAAAATCATAGACGGAGTGGCACTAAGTGCTATCCCCTTCTTATTTCAACGTACACTTCAATCAAGTAGAAAAGTACTCACGGTCAAATAATAAATGATTTGGAAAACTGGATAGAAATTTATAATATTATCTTGTTCTGAAGTAGGTTATTTTGTTTTCTCCTCTTTTCTAGAAGAGAGAGATCTCTGAAATGGGTACTGGAAAGACTTAAGCCCTGCCCCTGCCCTATGAGAAAAGGGACCCCCAGTGGTTCCATAGATCACGGTGTTCTGCATTTTACAATGGGTCTAACCTAGGCACATTTGGCTGGACCAGGGCATAGCAGATTACCAATGCCATCCTCCTTCAGGCTAGTCAGTGGCCCAAGAGGTAAATGGCATAAGATCAATCTCAGAGGTACTTTAGATTGAACAGTAGCTGACTGAATTAGATGCAGTTTCTCTAAGCAAGTAGCTATGAGATACACCCACAGAGACTAACAGCAGAGTGGGCTGGTCACAAAGACTAAAGAAGTAGGGCAGTAAGGATGTGTGAGGCAGTCAGAAGGCATGACAGAGTGGGAGAGGGAAGGTAAACAGAAAACAAGTAGAAAGAGAATCACACTGTAAATGAGAGTGCAGCTGATCCTCTGGAGCAGGGCTAATGAGCATCACTGATCTCTAAACGGATGGGCAGAGGTGCTGGTGAGTCATAGGTTGTCTCACTACAGTCACTGTTGTATTCCAACTTAGGAAGGAGAGGTTATGTCTTTTTTTTTATTATTTTAAAAAGCAAAACAAAAAAGTAGAATACAGAATTTCAAAAGAAAGGTAAGAAATCAACACTAGTTAATATATTGCATATTGTAGTTGTTCAAATTACAAGATCTAGGCATAGAAAATGATCAGACAATCTTTTTGATGAACTAAAAGAATTAGTAGTATAATTATCTATCTTGCACACTTATACATAGATACAGTTATATGTGTATACCTACATACATATAATCTTTTCCTGTCTTCCATTTCTCCTTTCCCCTATCCCAGTTGTTCTTTAATTTTGAGCACTTTCTTTCCCTTTCATTATTACAATATCTATTAGGAGAGGTTATGTCTTAAAATAAATATTTATTAGTTGAGGTAACTAAAGCACATCTTTTCCTTGGAACCTGAAAATAACTCACAAACACAGAAATAAAACCTCAATTTTGGCCAGTGTGCTAGAAGGCTTTTGAAAAAGAATGCTACTTTTTCAGGTCTGAATTGCTTCAGAAGAAGAAAAGAGAGAAAGGCAAAAAAGTAGTAAAATGGTTTGCCAGATAAAACAAACTTGAAAGCCTAACTTAAATCTCTGAAAATCTCAACATAATAAAAAATACAACATTTCAACTTCTTACTGCCTGAAGCGTAACATAATTGAAATTCCAAAGATTCACATGCAATTAATTTCTCCTTTTTTTTTGAGCCATTCAGAATTTAGTAATAAACTACATGCAGTTTCATGTAGCTATTGAAAAGAAATCTTCTCTTGAAAGCAAATAAAAGCATATACACCTTAAGGTCTGAATTTATACTAGAAAATCATGGCTTCTCTAGTTTGCTTAAAATTAGAGCAGTTACTAAATTTTAAAATAATAATAAAAGAACATGACTCAAAGCAAAAAAATCTTGCAATTCAGATGTTTCCCTGGACACCACGGGTTAAATTATGACAATACGTGAAGGAAAAGTTAAACCTACAAACCTGACCAATTCGCTTTGTTTCAAACATTGGAAGAATTTTTTTAATCTAGCAATATAGACACTCCTAAGAAGTATCACCCATTTGGTAAGTTAATTATTGTGGTGATGGGATGTGGGGTTTCCATAGAAGAAGTTTTTCATCTATGCTAGATCTGTAGGAAGACACTTTAATTAAAGCAATGGTGTATAGGCACAGAAGGAAGAAAATAAAACGTCCCTTAACCTAATCAAGAAAATGACTGCGTTTAAAAAAAAAAAACAAAACCAGTAAGACCAATAAGAATTAAGGGTCCTGGTTCAGAACCACACAAAAGTATCAGGGTTAGAAGGAACCTTTCTTCCCCATTCACTGATGTTTCCTTCTTTGTGGAGGGACAGTAATTAAGCACTCCTGATCTCTCTTCACTCATTCAGTTCATCCTCCACAGCACACAGAGCCCAGCACTTTCTGCTCTCGTTTCAACAGGAAACAAGCATCTGTCTGTGTCTCCAGGTTGTAAGTTTAAGAGGGTCACCATCTCTCTGTAGGAAGCCTGGGATGGTCCAGGGATGCCTGGCTCTGGAGGAATAATTCTAGCTAATTCCAAAGTTCAGTATTGGAAAGCTCATATGCTCATCAATTCTCTAAAACTCAGTTTCATTAGTAAATAAGGTAATATTTTGATTTCCATCTGTCTTCTCAACTGACTTACAACAGTGAGGGACAAAAAGGGGAAATTGTATTTAGGAATCTGGAAATTGTCAGAACAAAAGAGGACTTGAAAAGAAATCAGGAAAAGAAGTACAACCTAGAAGTGAATGTTGAGAAAGAATCACCATGGTTGTGTTCCACACAGGAATATAATTACCCAAGAGGGAAACCGGTGCAGAGGAGGAGTGGGGGGTTTGCTGCCTGATGCCTTCTTCGCTGAGTCACAGGTTTCCTGGTCATCTGAATACGGAGATTCCAGGGAGGCACAGGAAAATGATCCATCATCACAACTTGTGTCCATGTGCTCTAAAATTTCACTGTCATGGTCAATTAGATCTAGATCTGTTTCCTGAGGTCTCAGTGGTCGTATCATGCTTATAGCATTTCTGTTTGTACCAAACATCCTGTCAGAACTTAACTGTGGCTGGCTTAAGTGCCTTTTAGCGAGTGCTACACTTATACTGAAAACATTAGGAATCCTTAACTTTGGGGGTGGCAGGTGTGACGAAGGCACTAATGGTGTTCCTTTCCCAGGGAGCAAGTTAGGATGCTTTGGTGTTAAAGCAGGAGTCAAAATAGGACTTGGAGTGTTGGCCTCACTAGATGAGGATGAATAATCCAGTCTCTGAGATTGAAATCTTTTACTCAGTTCATCTGAGGAACTGTCTCGCTCCTTCTTACTTGATTCAGAACTTCCTTTGCCAAGAAGACTGTTCTGAGCTTTCCACTGGGCCTCCTGTTGCCAAGAATACAGCTTCTTGTGTTCTGACCTCTTTATGTCAAAAGTCTCTTCCTCAAATATAGAGCTGCTATCATCAGAGGCTGTCAGGTATGCTTCGCTCCCCAGCCTGCCACACTGGACACCTTCCTCTGATGTGTGACTGGAGAGGGTAGATGTGCACCTGGACTTAGGTCTTTCTTTGCTCCCATCTTCCTCATCAGAACTCCAGTCACTCACAGGAGCCACAGAATTCTGGGATGTGTCACCATCTGTTGCACAGCTGGTTCTTGTTTTCCTGTTTTGCTCTGAACTGCAAGAGGCCTGATGCAGTGTTCTCGGGCCTCTGTCACTTTCTTGAATTTGGTTATCAGCAGACTTCTCTGGAATTTCTACTTTTAGAAAAGAATATGCCATTTTAACATGTTATCTTTAATAATAAAATCCATTAGTTTATAAATATACTGTAAAACTTTCAATTTTATGTGAATAAGGTTATACATTACCCTTTGTTAGTTGTACATCTTTTTAAAATACAAGTTTGAACACTCTAAGCTTTATATAAAACACATAGCTCTAATGCTTCCATATAATTGAATCCAATAAAAATGCTCTTTTTTTTTTTTTTTTTTTGCGGCACTGGGGATCAAACTCACAGCCTCACACCTGCCAGACAGGCACTTAAGCCACTGAGCCAAGCTCCCAGCCCTAGTTTTTTGGAGGCAGGGTCACACTATGTAGCTCAGGCCAGCCTTGCACACGTGTTGTAGCCCAAGCGGGCCTCAAACTCACAACACTCCTCCTATCTCAGCCTCCCGAGTGCTGGGATTAAAGTAAAAATGCTTTTTAACAAAGAAATATGTTGGAGAACAAAATGGATAAGAAAAGAAGCAAAACATAAATAGGGCAGCTTTGGCTATAAAAAAAAAAAAAAAACAAAAACAGCCAACCTGGGCATAGTAGTGCATGTCTATAAATCTCAGCACTTGCAAGGCTAGAGCAGGAAGACTGCCATGAGTTCCAGGCCAGCCTGGGCTACATAGTGAGTTCAAGGCCAGAATGAATTACACAGTATGACCCTGTCTTAAAAAAACCAACAAATAAAACAAAAACAAAAAAAGCAACCACAAAAAAAATTAAAACACCATTAGTTCAGTTTTAGAAACAAAGAAACACATAACCCTCTTTCCACTAAATTTCAAAATTATGATAAAATAGAAGCATAATAAGCACAAAGCTATAGTTTAAGAAACAAACTTTGTGCCCAAGCCGCAACACAAGAGGTATGCAAAACCATAAAGAAAACAGAAACAGAGAAAAGCTTCCCTTGCTCTACTTTTTATTCACCATAGCTACAAAATATATTTTTATAATAATACTTTTAAAGTGTCTTTAGATATGGCTGATTTATATTTATAACACAGTAAAATGCAGCACTGTTTTCATAAACTGAATTAAAGTCTAAAGAATAGAAAAGGAATTTTGAGAGCAAGTTTGACCTTTATAATTGAGGAGTGAGCAACTGAACAAATGCATTCTAAAAGTTCATTATTAGACAGTTTGCTAAATTTCCAAGTAAGCCAAAGCTTTGGTATAAGCAACTTTAGCTGTGTTCAACTATTAGTGGGAGAAGATGAAAATGACTTTTTGAAAAAGAAAAGAAAATTCAAGTAATGGCAAGAAAGTGAGTACCAAAGCAACTTTCTGATGTTGTTTTCAGATTATCATAACCAACAATAAAGACAACTTTTAGAGCTGTAATTTTTCTCCTTTGAAGGAAGAAAACTGGAAATGAAAGCAAGTAATTTCTAAACTCAAGTCTCTCTAAAATATTTGGGAAAAGCCAACAAAAAAGATAGTACTACAAGTGTAAAATCCAGCAGCTTCACAACAAAGCAAAATTTAGAGAAGGCTGAAAAACTGAAAGAAAAAGAATAGAAATTGCACAAAGGACCAGGATCTAAACCTTTAGGCAAATATTTACCTCCTTAAAGCAACAAAGAAAAATTCAAAACAGTTACTAAATTATTTCCTGGTGTTAATTTCTTTATAAGCTTGCTAGACAAGAATTAATTTCATGTTTACTGTTATTTTAAAATTCTCAATAAATAATGAATAAAAATGCATAGTTCTAATCTGAAACTCAGTTAAAATAAATGTACAATTGCAAATTTAAAAATTTCAACTATCCCACCTGCTGCAGGAAAAAGTATTAAGACAAGAAATGAGTTTCTCCTTTGCATCGCTGGCAAAAACCCTCAGAAGACGCAAAATAACTAGATATACAACATTCAAAATAACTGGATATTTCTCTTGAGATATGTTCTCATAAAGCATCCAGTTGCCAGGAAAAAAAATTAAGCTATATTTGAATTAATCTTAGCAAATAATTTTTCCTTGTTAAAAAATGTCAAAGTAAATTGATATGGTCTGTAAGTACCTTCTATGTTTTTTCCTTCAGTGAATTCAGCTTCTTTAGATGATAGCTTGCTTATTTCCTCATATTTTACAATTTGAGGAGGACTCTTTGCTCCAGACAAAAAGCACCCAAATGTCAAACTGCTCAGACGCTGCCCTTCTGAAAGTTTTGGTGTAGCAACAGCAGACAACTTCTTCCCTTGGACTTCTGCACGGTCATTAATCAAAATTAAGATTTCATTGTTTTATAGCAATTTGTTAAACATAGAACCAAAGCGTACAATAATGTGAACAAATCACTATACCAGAAAAATGTCTGAAGTTCATCTTTATGTATAGTAACATGGAAGTTTCAGTGTTGAGCATTGTAGGTCTATGCTTAAAATCTGTTTTATATGGCACATGCCTGTAATCCCAGCACTCAGGAGGCTGAGACAGGGGAATTGCTGTGAGTTCGAGGCCAGCCTAGGCTACAAAGTAAGGTGAAGGCCAGCCAGAACTGCATAAAAAAAAATCTGGGTTTTTTTTGTTTGTTGGTTGGTTGGTTGGTTGGTTGGTTGAATTTTTTTGTTTTGGGTACTGGGGATCAAACTCACGACCTCATGCTTGCCAGGCAGGCACTAGTGCCACTGAGCTAAATCCCCAGCCCCCAAAAATGTTTTATATATTTGGAATGTTCAAAATATATTTGAATTTAGGGAGAAAAGCATCTAATCCCTTTGAGTAGTAGTTCTTGAACAAAAACAAAAACACAAAATGAAAACCATGTTATAAATAACTAGAGAGTTTCAGCTTCTTAAAAAATCAAGTGTCAGTAAATACCAACTAAATGCTGATTGAAATTAGTGTGGAAACACCACTAACTGTGAGGAAAAAGGGCCTTTGAGCCTGGTTACTGAAACAACCAAAGGAAACCTGCATCACCATTGGGGTGTCACATAACCACTCTAATGACTTTTCCTTATCCTCGTTTTCAGTAATGAGAATAAGGCAGATGGAGGAATTTTGATTTTGGTGATCACAATATAGAGAACCTTAATCATTTCTTTAGGAAAGAGAGTGGGGAAGAAAGAATTTAGATAGCTATTAGAGTGACTGGGCCAGCACCTAATCATGAATTTAATTTATCTCTAGGAATCTTAACAGGCTTCTTACCAGATCAAAAGCATGAAGATCCCAGTAACAAAAGTTTCCAAGGAAATTCTTAACTCTGAGTGAGCACCAAAGGGTTAAGGAGCAACCAATAATTGAGTAGAACATAAATGTAGATTAAAAATATTCAGAAAAAAGATGGCATGTGTACTGTATCTTTTCTTATTATTTACTAAACAATATAGTATTATAAATATTTACATTGTGTCAAGTATTACAAGTAATCTAGAAGTGATTAAAATTACAGGCAGATGTATATAAGTTGTATGCCATTTTTATTTAAGAGACTTGATAGTGGTCTCATTATGTAACTAGGCTGGCCACAAAATCACGGCGATTCTCCTGCCTCAGCCTCCTGAATGCTGGGATTACAGGTGTGCACCACTGCACTCAATTATCTAAGGGATTGCATCCTAAGATTCTGGCCTTCACCTGAGCCCTGGCACCAATTTCCACATGGATACTGAGAAACAAATGCAAATGTATATATTTTAAAAAGTATATACACTTACATCATACATATATTCCAGTCCAAATGTAGTTTCCAAGGATCAATACCTTTTAGTCTATAAAACCTAAGAGGATGCCAACGAAGACCAGACTTGCAAGCTAAAAATACTGAAGAATACAAAAATCTTTTTTAAGAGTGAACTTAGTACATTCAACCTATTTCAATGAGGGTTAATGTCACAAAGCCCTGAAACTTTAATTCTAAATATAGAACTCCAAATCAACTATGGAGCATCTATTTTCCATCATATAGGTGGAGGAAATGACAGCAAGTAAGTATTAATATGCAGTAGACAAAATGTCCTATAATCAACAATTATATATACTCCTACATGAAATCAGGAAAGCACTATAGCCACAAGTTGGCTAAGGTAAAAAAAAAAGTGTTCTGAAGATAAGCAGTTATTAAGTAGTATGGCATTAAAGTTGACTTCAAAGTCCATGTTATTCCAATCATCTCGGCATTTTTCCAATGCATTTGGTGAGATCTCAGAGCTTTGTGAAAGTGTTCCAAAGGGAACAAGAAGCATGAGTAAAGCCAAGTGTGCTGAAGTCTGGACCTGTCACCCAACACTGCTTTAGTACCTGCCTTATTTATTCAGATTCTTTAGAGAAAAATGTAAAGGATTCTGTTGCTAAGTGAAGTCTGAATGCCTCTTTACTGGGTCATGTGTCTAATAAATGAGTAACACATACATCTTCCTGGATTCATTTCAGTGTACTCTTCGATTCAGTGTACACTTAAGTGACTATCACTAGAACAGGTACTAAAAGCACCTCTATCAAAGGATGGTTTCACTCCTTATCCTTAGGCTGTGATGTTACATAGGAAGTAACCTTAATGCATTGGAAAATGCAAACAATGTATTCATATCATAAAATTATGCTCTAAATATTCAGGCTTAAGAATTTAAATTACTGTTAAAAACTATGGTAAAAAGCAAAAGTTGAAAATAGCATACCTGATTTTTTAAAAAAGCAAATACACCTGAAGCTAAACATTTGAACTAGTATCTCTCTTTTCAGGTCATTCACTGATATCCAGCTCTGCTGTCCAATATGACCACTAGCAGCATATGATTATTTAACTTTCAATCAAGTTAGGTAAAAATTAAAATCTAGTTCTTCAATTGCACTAGTTATATTTCAAGTGCTTTATAGTTACATATGACTAGTGACTATCACACTGGATAGCACAAGTACAGAATATTTCCTTCAATGCAGAAAGTTCTATTAAAAAGTGTTGATCTATAATTTGAAGACTAAATGTTCAGTTTAACAATATTACCAATTTTTACATTTTGAAAATTGCCCTCAGAGCTTGTAAAATATTCTTGTGAATTATTTTAAGAGTGACAAATATTCCTCTGGATTTCAGATTTGTAAGTAGTCAAAAGTTATAAAGAATTGTGGGTTTAAGAGTTACCACACTAGATTATTAAAATATCTGCTTTTCAACAAAAAAAAAATCACTTTTTTATTTTTTACTTTTTCTTTTTTTTTTTTTTTTTTTTTTTTTTTTTTTTTTTGAGACAGGGTCTTACTGTGTAGTTCAGGCTGGCCTTCAACTCATTATTGTTCCCAGACTCACAGTGATCCTTGTGAATGCTGGGAATACAGCCATGTGCCACCACGTCCAACAGGGTTTGTTTCAATATGTCTATCTTACTCTTGATGTTCTGTAATTATTAATGAATTATCAGTAGATACTCCCACTTGGCAGGATGCAAATCCTTATCCACAAAACTCAAATGAGAAAAGGATTTGAATTGGTGATCCACAAGTGAACTGAGTTGTGACATTTGACAACTAACTACCAGTTCAGCCATAGTAACACATAGAAGTATTCCATAGTTGCCCTCAGAAAATGCCAAGTTCAGTAAAATGGTCAGAGTGTGTGAAGTCAAGAAGGTTTCTCCAGTCCTCAATACAGCTACAGTTGTACCTGGTCCCTACTTAGAGGATCTATTCTCTTTCTGCAGCCAAAGTTCAAACCTCCTTAGATTCTTGATACACATGCTTCAAAGACTTCTAACCTACTATCTGACTTAATAAGGCCTCCATTTTTTTAAGAAAACAAAGAGATGTAGCACTATATTAGTAGAAAAGACCAAAATGGCATCACCAGTAGAGATCGGTACCCACCGCCCATGATCTCTGGCCTCCTGGGATAACAGCAATATATAGTACTTTCTAAAAATTGGGCTCCAGGACTTAGCATGGTTCTAAAAAATGGGACAAATGGACAGTCTTCTAGAACAGAGAGAGGCAAAATAAATATCTGGTCATGTTTTTCTGATTTATGTAATGGCCAACTTGGTAAACCTGTGCATCACTAGTCCTACCTCTTTTTCTCTTCCTTTTTCAGGCCCAACATTCACTTGAGTGCAGGATTCTGGTTTGTTTAGATATTCTCTTTTATTTCATAGTAATCATCTTATATGATGTTCACAACTAAGTCTTTAAAACACCAAAAAAAGATTGTAAAGTCCTACACAGTCAAATAAAGCCAATTAAGCTATCTTAATGACAAACTTTGTACCTTGTAGTTCTGACTGTATTGCTCTTATGTCTTCAGTTTGCTTTTGGTTGATCAAACGAAGATTCTGATTCTCCAATTCTAGCTAAAAGAACCAGTGATATTCTTTTACATAGGGATAACATTATAAAATGTACTAATAAATTATAATAGTTGCAAAATGTTAATGTCATTATTCTATATGCAAGTAAAATATTAAAAATGACAAGCAAATAGATGAATTTAGCTGCATAGGCTATTATCCTAAATAATCATGGCATCAACACTTTTCCAAAATTTTAAATGTTTTCACCCGATGCTTTTTTCACTGTGAAAGTATTATATTTTATTTATTCTTTTTTTTTTTTTTTTTGTCGGTACAAGGGATGGAATTCACAACCTCACACCTGCCAAGCAGGCGCTTAGGCCACTGAGCCAAACTCCCAACCCTATTTTTTTGAGGCAGGGTTGCACTATGTAGTTTGGGTAGACCTTGCTCATGTTGTGGCCCAAGCCGGCCTCAAACTCACAACGCTTCACCTACCTTAGCCTCCCAAGTGCTGGGATTAAAGGCATGCGCCACCATACCCGGCTTATGAAAGTATTTTATTTTATTTTTTTTTTTATTTTAAAGATAGTAAAACCCAACAGAACATAAAAGAACAAAGTCAATCAAAACAAAACAGTAAAACTAGTACAGAACTTCGAAGAAAGATAATGTGAATACATAGCTACTATAGTATATCTTGTTATCTTCATTATGAAAGTATTTTAAACCAAAGTACTTCAGCATTTAATTTTTGCTTCTTAAATACTAAGCATATTAATTTTATGATCTATATGTGCACGCTCTACAATTATTTAAAATTAATTAATTAGAATGAAACTTAACTAACTAGAATGAGAATATTTACACTGATTATTATGAGTCTATCAAGGTTTTTATCTTAGAAATACAATGAATACTAAGATTAAAGATACCTATCCCAAGTTTACCAACAGAGAGCAGCACCACATACCAATCAGAATTTTTTTGGTATCACGTGGCATTATCATATATCCTGATGATTTATTTATTCAAAAGAAGTAAAAAATAAAGAAAAGGAAAAATATATAACAATAAATACCTCATTTAATTTTACTGTTACCCATTCTTTGATTTTAGCTGCTTTCTCTTCTATTATTTTAGCTTCTTGTATTCTTATTTGTTTCTGAAATAACATTAGCAGTTTGTTTAATTCAAACATTACTTCAGTGATCTAGAAATTTGATATCCTAAAAATGCAAAGCAAATCTATTTAAAACCTATTTCCAAGTTAACACATCTGCTTCCAGATTACAAAACAAATTTTTAATAGGAAAAAATTATCAAGCAAATGCAATAAGAAACCAAAAAGGCACATACAAGTATCAGTAGTTTATCAATAGCTCTTTTCTTTCTCTGAACAAGTGTACACTGAAATCAAATCACTGTCTATATCAACAAACCATTTCTGAAACAGTAGATTAGGGTCAATCAGATTAGGGAGAGAAGAGTAAGAATCATTCAGGAGTATGGCTATTTTTGCTCTCAAACAGTAGTTCTGAAAAACCCAGCAAAAATCAGCATTGACAAACTCCAGCTCTATTTACCAACCTTAAAATCTGGTTATGGTCACAGGGCCTTTTTTTGGAAAATGAACAACATGTATTTAGCAAAATTTCAGGCTGGTCATATTGAAATGATATGAACTACTTAAGTAAAGAACTATAATGCAATTTTTGTAATACAATTTAAAATTAAATATTCTACTAGATCTCAATAAAGCGGTATAAAACAATGAACATGTTCTAAGCAAAGAGATTTCTGTCAAATGTAAATATCCTATAAACATTTCCAATATAAAGCAAAGATGGGTTGCAAATATTTTGCAGACCCAAATGTCTGCTGGTCAACGAAATGTTTCCAATTTAAACATTACATTTAAATTCTAAAGAGTGTTTATGGAGTCTACTGTGTGCCAGCAATGAGTAAAGCAGGCAGCTGACTCTGGCCTGGAGATCACGTTCTCAGACAGTAGACAAGAGAGGCGGCGTGGCCCAGGAGACAGACAGCGCTGGGGAGGAGACAGTGGGCGGCTGATGCTCAGGCCGCGGGACAGGAGAGTGGGCCCAGGGACTGCATCCAGTCCATGGCAGGGGTAGAGGCTGCCTTGACGATGACTCTCTCGTAGCTTCAGCAATGAAAAGGATAGCGACACTTACTCTCACCTTTACGCTAAGGACTGAGTAAACGAATGCACGTGAAAATGTCAAGCAGGTGCCTGGCCACATTTGGACTCTTTGATAAGTGATTACCAGTCATCTACGATGTAATTGAACGTCTGTTTTACATCTGTTTTGTTTTGCTTTTTAACTTCCATACAGTGAAATAAGAGACATTTACAAAAATAAATAATAAATAAATAAATTCTGAAGTTTAAATATTAAGAAGCAGTGTCACAAGTGAAAAACATTACATTGCCTGAAACCACCCTGGATTTAAAGTGAATACTGTTTTACATGCACCTCTCACCAACACATGTGATGAGGCCCAATAAGTTCACTGGATAAGTAAATTTCTCCTCCATATTTAGGAATCGAGGGTCTTTCTTTTTAATCTTTGTGATTATGGACAAATGGGTACACACATTTCATGGAAGACTTCGATGATTAAATAGTTCCTAACCTGCTCTTCAAGTTGCAGTTCCAAGTTCTGAATGATGTCATCTTTCTCCTGTATTAAAGATTCCAGATCTTGACACTTTTTATACAGCCTTGTTTCTGATTCACTGGTTTGAATGTTAGCTGCTTTTAATTTCTCTTCCATAACTTGAACCTAAATTCAGAGGATAAAATATTAAAATTGTGCCTATACTTATCATACTACTAAGCTTAGGATTTTACTTTATATAGATTCCTAAAAGGTATTATCATAAAAGGAAAATGTCGACACTTAATGTGCTTAATAATTATAAAGTCTGAAGACTATTTTGTCAGGTAGTACTAATTTTGAGGCACATAAATGGACATAATAGATTACTGAAATAATTACTATCATGTGAAGTAACACACATTTACCAGAGCAACAATGATATGTAGTATTTTATAGAAACAGTTCTAGGCCTGTTTTTCTTCTTTCTTTCTTTCTTTTTTTTTTTTTTTTTTTTTTTTGGTACCAGAGATCAAAGTCACAATCTCACCCTTGCCAGGTAGGCCCTTGTGCCACTGAGCTATATCTCTGGCCCCTGTTTTTCATATTTTAAACGAGGCAGTGATATGAAATAAGAAACTGAGTGGTGAGACAAGATTCAAACCATATGACTTGGTGTAATAATATATTTGAAGGAAAAACTGAATTTAGGTGAAAAAGAAATACAAAATCAAAAGGAAAAGGGAAACAGAAACTTAAAGCCCTAAATTATGGAATCATAAAAATAAAACAAAATGTGAGTCTAGATATAGGTAAGATGCATTCAGTGAGGACTCATTTGTTCACTTAACAAATATTCACTGAGTGCTTGCCAAGTGCCAAGATTATTTCACATCCTGGGAAGGCATCAGTGAATCAGATATCCAAAAATCTCCATCTGCATAAAAACTGCATCCCAGTGAGAGAGATAACAAACATAGTAAACATGTAAACATCATACAGTACACTACACAACTGATAAGAGCAATAGGAATGTGGCTGAATGGTATCTAAGAAAGACTGGCTCTGCTTGCATCTTCTGTCAAACACTTTCAGGCATGTGAAATCTTAGAAGGGTATAGATGCAGATTGTGCTTGCTGACCTGCATTGATTCTATAAGTATATCAACTCAGAGTGAAGTTTAGATTTTACTGCCACCACCTTTTTATCCTTCTGTGAATCACAAACCTGATCCTTGATTGTAAATACTCTAGTGGACTGGAAGCCTCACCAGAGACTTTTACAGTCTAAATATGAGAGGTGTTAAATGATAGTAAGAAAGAAAACTATTGGGGACTGTATGCAATATTAAAAGGTTTATTCTATATATTCAAAATAGGCAAGAATGTAATTTCAGCAATGGTTCACATTATGGGCCTAAAAAAGAATATAATATGAAAGCATGTGAGAAATTAGACATGACAGCTAAAAGGAAAAATCCAAAACTATTAAAAATACTTTTGAAAAATTAAGGCGAATCCTAAACGTTCCAAATATTTGACTAAAGACAATTTTCAGAAAGAAGGTGTAAAAGTTGGGTCAGTTTATTTTAACCATGAATATGAGGTTTTATTTGTGAATTCACTGTATAAATGTAAATTCAGTTGAGATGCCAAAACTGCTCTACTTACATATTACCTATATGGCTGAAAACTATGAAAATAAAAACAGATCAAAAATAATAATAAAATGATTCCACTATTCAAATGATAATTTATTTTAGATTTAGGTACTTTAACATAACATAGTGAGTTTTCTGCATGATCTGAAGAATAAAGATCTACATCAAAGACAGGTCCATGTCAGAGATTTGTCACGAAAAATAGCCCATCTGGGACAGAGCGATGAACAAGAAATACTAAGGTTCAATCTTAAGACAGTATTTTCATTTATACACAAGATTATTCTGTAGCTGTGAAAGCAAAGAGAAAACAAACCCACAATGGTATTCTTCTCTGAGCAGTTCTAGTACCCGGAGTGAAAGAAAAACATAAGTAACAGAATAAGAAGAGAAATAAATATTATCAGACCTTCATCTATGGTCTCCTTTTATTAATTCAGAGCAAGCCACCCTATGAACATGAAATTGCCACATAAAATTGTCCTATTACTACTTAAGAAGGGTCTATAGTCCTGGACAAATATGATCTGGAGCTACGCTTCTACTCTGAAAAACAACTTAAAGCAGTTCTCATTTTATGAATGAATGCCAGCCACAAAGCTCCTTGGATGCATCTTCCCATTTAAAAATTTAAATCTTACTAAAGAATAAATATGAATAAATAAACAAATCTTACTATTACTTTTAGATAAACAAGTTTTCTGGGCAAGAAAAATATTGGCAAGTGTGTAAAACCTCTTAGAAAAAGAGATCACCAAGTAGTCACAGGCAACCTACACACCAACTAGTTCTCTTACGATCAAGTGTCAGAGGACTTAGCAGCCTTGCTTGGTAAATACTATGAATAAGAGGGATACAGAAAAGCTAAGAGATTTACAGAAAAAGAAAAACAAGTAGCCTTTAAAAATATCCTACCACAAGCACACGGAAAATAGCCTAGTTCTATTTCCATTCATTTAATGTGAACCATACAAAATTTTAGCTACTCAGAGGCTGACCAATAATAAACACCTATGAATTCGAATTAGTTTAAATAAATTCCTATAATCATCTACACACGGATACACTCCAGTGTGGAATATGCCATGTTTTTAGGCTACTTTTCTCCTTTACTTCTTGGCAAGTCTCTGCACAGTCCTTAGCTATTTTCTCCAAAACGTCTTAATCCTGAGGTTCCCGAATTCTTGGTCACCAAATGGTTTACTCTGTAGACTTTAGGTGCTCAGATCCCGCACATTCCAAAGAAAAGACAGATCCTCAGTGGACTTTTAGGAGGCAGCTTCTGAGTCCTCAGAATATCGTGACTAATAATACTACCTTTTGTATACCAGAAGTCATCAGAAAATGTGCATGATAGCAAATGTCTACTTTTATTCACATGGGACCCTGGTCCACACTGTAGTACTATAGAGTCCTGCCCGACTGACACCCAGTAAAAATCCTGGACACCAAAGCTCAGATAATCTTCTGCATTTGTCAGTGCTTCATATCATACATCACTGACAGGAGGATTAAGTGCATCCTTGTGCAACTGTGCTTCAAAAGAGCAAATGGAAACATATACCTGGGTTCTTCTGGACTCTTTTCTTTTGTTGGTTTTAATCTGTATCTCTTCACCGTAATAAACCATAACCATGGACCAGCTTCTCTGGATCCCATGGATCTTTCTAACACATCACTGAATTTGAGAGTAGTTTTTGGACTCCCAACATAGCTTCCAGTACTGTTTCTTATGGTCACCCCATGTTAATTAAATATCTATGGCAATTTCTGTCACATAAAAACACTGTGTGTCCTCATCCACTTTATTCATCAGACCTGCACCATGAGACTTCTGGCTCTTTCCCAAAGTCAAAATGGCCATGAAGGTAAATGTTTTAAATTGATTCAGGACATCAAAACAGCCATGAACTATCAACTAAAGACATGAAAGAGGACTTGCAGAACTGCTTCAGAAAGTGGCCAAGAGCCAGGAGTGGTGGCGCACGCCTTTAATCCCAGCACTCAGGAGGCTGAGGTAGGAGGAGCATTGTGAGTTCAAGGCCGGCCTGGGCTACAATGCGAGCACAAGGTTGGCCTGAGCTACACAGGTCGATCCTGCCTCAAAAAATCAGGCCAGGAGTTTAGCTCAGTGGCTTAAGCACCTGTTTGGCAGGCGTGAGGTTCTGGGTTCATGCCCTGGTGCTGCCAAAAAAAAAAAAGGAGGACAAATTACTCCAAAATTTAACAGTGTTTCCTGTTAACCTTAAAAAACAAAATCTCTTAGGTTTGACTTTCTTTTCCCACAAATATTAACATCTGAAGTACACAGTTTTGTATATGATTTTCTTAATATAAATCTAAGCACTTTAACATATTAATATAAATCCTTGGTAACAATTACTTCTAATGGAATTGTAAAAATGGCATTGATATAGTTCATTTATTTCTCTATATCATGGCATTCATACTATTTCCAACTATCTAAGTAAGTCTGTTATAAATATATTAAATTTCATTATGGTTAGGATAACTACAAAAGTCATTTGATTTTTCAGAGGATAGAAAATTGAAACCTTTTTTTCTCTTGAAAATGTGTTAGTGGGCGAAATAAAGTTAAGAGTTTTTGCTATCTTTAAAGATAAAACTCAAGAATAGTTAAAATGGTAGAATGCAGAGAAGGGTTGACAACAATCCTATTTTTAGCAAAACAATCTTTATATTGGTAGAGGCAGAAAATAATTTAAGTAAAATTATACGCTACCTGTTGAAAAGCTTTTTCCGCTTGACGTTCAGCATCAATAACTTGTCTCTCAAGCTGTTGCATCTGTAAAGTGAAGGAAAATATAAAAAATACAAAAATCTATATTTCCCTCTTGGAAAAATACTTTAAATCTCCCAATGTTATCAATTTTTAAAGAATGTTTAATGTGATTCACTGGAAATGAGTTACACACAATTAATACATTAAAGGCTCTATGCATACTTAAAACTTGATGAAACAAGTAGGGCGTGGTGACCCACACCTGTAATTCCAGCTTTTGGGAGGCTGAAGCAGGAGATCATGACGGGTTTGAGGCCAACCTGGGCTACACAGTGAGTTCAAGGACAGTCTGAACTACACAGCAAGACCCTGTCTCAAAAATCCAACAAACAAACATTGATGAAACAAAAATTCCCAAGTTTTGGTACTTTTAAAACAATGAAATATTTACCATAGGAGTATTCATTAACAGACTAGAAATTACTTGTCAACACATATTAAAAACAGTACGTTTAAGAGAAAAGTAAGACTTTCAGTGTCATATTTGATGTCTTGATCAAAAAATCACAAGAAGCAGGCGGTGGTAGTGCACTCCTGTAACCCCAGCCCTGGCAAGGCTCAGGCAGGAGGATCACTACGAGTTATCTGCCAGCCTGGGCTAAATAATGAGTTCCCAGCTAGTCTGGCCTGCGTAGTGAGACTATGTCTAAAAAACCAAACAAAAGTCACAATGACATTGGGGAAGTGTTGCATTCTCATAAACACAGACGAAATGTTTCAGGCAACACTAGGGATTATTACATTCGTATAGGGAAATGGAAAGAGTAATAGAAGAGACTCTTCAAACGCACATACACCTACAGACACACAAATACCGAAGTGATGATGATGATGATGATGATTACTTTGGTACCAGGGATCAAACTCACAACCTCATGCCTGCCAGGCAGGCGTTTAAGCCACTGAGCTAAACCCCTGGCCCAAAAGTGAATATTCTAAGTAAAAGTTTTAAAACCTTTAAAGGACCCAATGCTAATTTTAACATAAGGGTGTGTATCAAATATTCAATACACACGCCAATAAGTAAAACTCAGTTTCGGTTTCTTTTTTCACAGTGAAGTTTGGCCAGTTTTACAGCCACCTGCGACTGGACTCGCGCTCATTTTCTCTCTTGCGGGCTGGTAGTCAGCCCCTGAGAACTTCTGGAACAACTCCAGAACCTATAGCAGGTCCTGGCCAGCCTGCGGGCCAGACGCCCGGCCCGGGCCCCGCCCACTTCCAACACCACCGAGAAGCGGCCTCCCGCAGCTAGAGTGTCCCAGCCCGGAGGCGCTCTGCACCACCGGGACCATAAAGACAGCCCTTAGGTTTCCTTAGATCCGGGCGCAGCGCTCTCGCCTGCGAAATGGTTGCTGCTCACAGTGCATCATTTCTTAAGGGTATGTTGGTTGGGAGCATTTCCTGGGCTCTGGTAACTATGTTTATCCAAATCGACATTCGACTCAGAGGTCAAATTCGAGACCACAAACACTATCACCTTCGACCACATAACGGAAAAGAACTCTTCAATATTTCACAAGTGACACGTCTGGAACTCAGCAAAAGTGTGCGTGTTTATTGTATCATCCTCGGAGAACCCGAAGATGAGAGTTACTGGACTATGCTAAGAGAGACTTGGCCCAAACACTGTGACCAAGCAGAGTTCTATATAGAAAGAAATGACAAGTGGAAACACATGAGCGAAACTTACAAAGACGTCTTTGAAAAGTATGGCAACAATTTCAAGTGGTACTTTCTTGCACTTCCCACCACGTTTGCTGTCATTGAAAATTTAAAGTACTTTCTGCTGACGAAGGATGCATCACAGCCTTTCTATTTGGGCCACACCGTTACATCTGGAGACCTCGAATATGTGACTGTGGAAGGAGGAATTGTCTTAAGTGTAGAGGCGCTGAGGAGATTGCACAGATTTCTCCGTAAGAATGAAATGTGTGCAAATCGAAGTGTGATTTGGAATTTTTCTTTCGATAAGCAGCTGGCAATCTGCCTGAAATATGCTGGCGTTTTTGCAGAAAATGCAGAGGATTACGAAGGAAAAGATGTATTCAATACAAAACCAATTGCATATCTTATTAAAGAGGCAAGGCGTAATAACCCTCACCAAATAGTAAAAGGCTGCTGTTCTGATATAGCCATTACTTTTAATGGACTGACTCCCCAAAAGATGGAAGTAATGATGTATGGCGTCTACCGGCTCAGGGCATTTGGACATCATTTCAATGACACACTGGTTTTCTTACCTCCAAATGGTTCGGAAAACGACTGAGAGATGACAAACACTAGGATGGTGCTGTTCAAGGACACCTAAAATGTGACTAGTCCAAATTAACATGTGACATAAATACAAAATGCACACTTCATACATAATTATTAGACGCCTGGTTAGTATGAGAAGTGTAAAATATGTGAAGTCTGGAGTAATTTTTTATATTGACTCCACATTGAAATATTTTGGATATGTTGCAATAAATATACTATTAAAATTAATTTCAGCTGTTTCTTGTTCCTTTTGTTCTTATGTTCATTAGCAAAAGTTAAATTACATAAGTAGCTCTCACTATATTTACACTTGATAATAACGATTTAGAACATCTGTTGTTATTACCTATAGCAATTTAACTGTAAATATGACAGTACTTTTTAAAAGGCAGTTGATTGTGGGGATCTAGATTCTGGAAGAAGTTTTAAATAGTTCAAGCCAGGTTTGAGCAACTTAGACTCTGTTTCAAGATTTACCAAAAAAATTCTTTTTTTTTTTTTTTTTTTTTTTATAAAGGGGCTGAGGATGTAGCTCAGTGCAAAGGCCCTGAGTTCAGTCTCTAGAACCAAAAGAGAGAGGGAGAGAGAAAGGGAGGGGCGGGGAGGAAGGGGGTGGGAAAAGAAACAGGTATTTCCTAAGCACTCTCTGGACTTTATATCATTAATTTTTGTAAAATATTTCAAGTGTTTAATGAGCGATATTGCTTAAAAGCATTTTAAGTTATTGTGTAGACTGGACACTACACAGAAGCAATCGGACAAGCACTGCATCTCTTGGATGTCTCTAGGATAGTCATTAAGCCAAAAAGCCTACTGTTGTATTAGCAGATGTATGCCACAGTCACATTTTTCCTCTACTGGCAATATGCTGACAATTGTCACCTTTAAATTGTTAACTATATTCTAAGAAGAATTTTGTACTTCAGGAGGTTAAAAGAACTTTTGGGTTTGGGTTGCCAGGAGAAACAGACAAATCCACAGAATTTTTGTTAGTGAAAAAAATGAGCAGTTTTTTAAAAACAAAAACTGCAAGTATCTTGTCTGATTTCTCCTTTTGAAATATTTGGTTTCTAATCATAACAGGAAGGCTAGAAGTCTGTTCGATTTACTGTTATATGCCCAATAACATCTTCATACATAGTAAGTGTTCCATACATTATAAATTATTAATAAATGACAAAGTTCCCTGTCATTTGTACAGTACCATGTATATATGAACAGTACCATTATTTTTTACCACTGCCAAATAACTTTATTTCTAATCCTTTAGCATTTTTTTTACTTAAGAAAAAAAAAGTATACATATAAGAAAGACAAAAAGCAAAAGAGACAAACGACTAGAATAAATGCACAACAGTAACATTACAGGTTTACAAAACAGGATGATAGAAACTTGACAATGGTTGCAATATTGCGTATCATTATCTTCAAAATGGTCATTTACATTAACAGATATAGACATGTAAAACTGATCTAATCATATGAGTATTGTTTTTTCTCAGTAACAAATACATTCAGCAGTATGTTCATTTTAGTTATCTTACATATACAAATATACAGATTTATATCTTTTCCTTTTCCCTTCCCTCTTTCCCCCTTTCCCCTTCCCAATTACTTTTGCTCTTCGAGTTGTTTTTTACCCTTACATAGTACTTATTATAGATTTTGGATCATATATACTTTTTCAGTTTCTTACACTAGGGAGACAATATGGTATTTACACATGTGGGTTTGATTTATCTCACTTATGAGATAAATGGGCATCTGAGATGAATACACACTTCTCAGAGAAAGAAATATAAATGGCAAATAAATATATGAAAAAATGTTCATCAATGGTCATTCGGGAAATGCAAATTAAAACAACACTGAGATTCCATCTTACTCCAGAAAGAATGGCCAACATTAAAAAATCAACCACCAACAAATGTTGGAGGGGCTGTGGGGAAAAAGGAACTCTTCTCCACTGTTGGTGGGAGTGTAGACTGGTGCAACCACTGTGGAAATCAGTCTGGAGATTCCTCAAGAAGCTAGGATTACAGATCTCATATGACCCAGCTATCCCACTTCTGGGCATTTTCCTAGAAGAATTGAAAACATCATACCACAGTGATATTTGTGCACCCATGTTTATAGCAACTCAATTTGTAATAGCCAAATCTTGGAAACAACCCAAGTGCCTATCAATCAAAGAATGAATAAAAAAGATGTGGTATTTTTATACAATGGAGTACTACTCAGCTATCAAGAAAGATTGCATTGAGACTTATAAGTAAATGGACACGACTTAAGACCACACTCATAAGTGAGATAAATCAAACCCACATGTATAAATATCATATTGTCTTCCTAGTGTAAGAAACTGAAAAAGTACATATGATCCAAAATCTACAATAAATACTGTGTAAGGATAAAAAACTGCTCAAAGAGCAAAAGTAATCGGGAAAGGGAAAAGACATAAATCTGTATATATGTATATGTAAGATAACTAAAATGACTATACTGCTGATTGTATTAGTTATTGAGAAAGAACGGTTAATACTCATATGATTAGATCAATTTTACATGTCTTTATCTGTTAATGTAAACAACCGTGTTGAAGGTAACAATATGCAATATTGCAACCATTGTCAAGTTCCTATCATCTCGTTTTGTAAACCTATAATGTTACTGTTGTGGACTTGCTGTTGTCGTTTGTTTGTCTCTTTTGCTTTTTGTCTTTCTTATATGTGTCTTTTTTCTCTTAAATAAATAAAAAAAAATGCTATGCAAGGAAGGAATTGAAAGAGTCAAATTCTGTAGTTAGGTGTGGTACCACATGCTTGTAATCCCAGCACTAAGCAGGTGAGGCAAAAGAATCATCACAAGTTTGATGCCAGCCTGGGCTACACGGTGAATAGAAGAACTACATGACAAGACTCAAATTAGGCTGGGCATGGTGGTGCACCCCTGTAATCCTAGCACTCTGGAAATTGAGACAGGAGGACTGCCATGAGTTTGAGGCCAGATTGGGCTACACAGTGAGCTCAAGACCAGCCTGAACTACATAGCAAGACCCTCTAAAAAAAAAGTCAATTTAAATCACTAAAATACATTCAAGATTAAATACATGATGAAGTATTAAAGGCACAATGGCGAGCTAACCTTAGGAGAAAGACTTGTATTGAGAAACTAAATTTTTTATAAAAATGCATGTAATATTACTAATCAAAAGTCTGCTGCTATTTTGTTGCAAAGCCATGGAAGACCACTGGGTGTTCAGGGCTGAACTCTCCAAGATGAAAGATCTCCTTCAGTTGTATTACTTAGTCTACCTGAAATGTAGTTCTACCAAACCCCATTCCACCCCACACTTTCAAAGTAGGTAGTTTTGTGGGTCATGTGGAAAAAAACCACTATTTCTCTCTGTAGGACAACATGGGACAACTTGTCTTTCTAGTTGTTTTGCTCCACCACATGCTCCCTACATGATGTCTTGCCTCACCACAGGCCCAAAGCAACACAGCCAACCAATGATGCATGGGAACCTCCAGAACTGGGAGTCAAAATTAACCTTTTCTCTTTATTATAGGTTGATTCCCTCATTGTTATAGTGATGCAAGCTGACTAACACAAGTTGTTGTACTTAAAAGAACAGAAATTCAATTGGTAGCTTCCAAAATCACCAAGGAACAAAAAAGGATGAGAGTAGGGGTACATGAAGAAAATCTGACAAACAGTGCATATTCTGCCTAACATGTGGAATCTAAGAAAGATGACATGAAAAGGAGCCTATTATTAGATAAGAGATAGGGAACAAAGGAATAAGCTATCCTAACTGCCAAAGTTTTATGAGTAATAAAATTAGTCAATAATTATAAATGAGACTGGGAATGTGGCTCAGTGGTAGAGCTCTTGCCTTGAATGCACAAGGCTCTGGGTTTGATCCCCAAAGCCACAAAAAATGTTTATAAATAGAGTAATTCATCAAAAGTTAAAAGTCTTGATCCTGAGTACATCTAATACAAACATATAAAAACAAAATATATAAATATTATATATAAAAATATATAAAGCAAAAAGTTTGGGAAAAAAAGTTTGATGTTTGTTGACATAGTCTGAAAACTCAAAATAATTATTTTGTTTCACAGTGATTTCCATGGAAACATTCCATTAAGATTTTCTCCTAAAGGACTGAACAAGCAGGGCACTGGTGGCACAGACCTGTAACCCCAGCACTCCGGGAGGCAGAGGCAGGAATATTACAAGTTCAAGTCTGGGTAATTTAGTGACTTAGTGAGACCTGATCTCAAAATAAAGAAAAAAATTTCCAACCATTACCAGAAAAAAAAGACCAAACAAGTTTATTTACTTCACAACTTGATTTATTTCTTGTTTACTTTTATGTATATCAAAG
The DNA here is from genome assembly GCA_004363535.1 of Dasyprocta punctata. NCBI lineage: Eukaryota > Metazoa > Chordata > Mammalia > Rodentia > Dasyproctidae > Dasyprocta > Dasyprocta punctata. Next base: position 39 of record RJWM01002539.1, on the reverse strand, counting down.
CCATAAATACCTATGTGTCAACTAATACCAAAATGTTCA